>BKZX01001855.1:0-29614 GCA_014362285.1 Fagus crenata | reverse complement strand
TTTGCCCACACGAATTACTACCAGTGTGGTGTGTATACAGAATGCAATTATGAGAAGCAGATTTATGGATTTATGTAATGCAAAATGAATGGCAAATACATTATCAGTGCTTAAAGTATTCCGCTAGACATCCTAATAGAGAAAAATTAGGTTCTATAAAAGAATATACCAAGTCTAGCTATTTCACTTTGAGTAGAAAAGATATAAATTGAGAGGCAACTGCTGATTCAAAATTTTAATCCAGTAGTATGTAAGCACCAGTCAAACCACTTGGTAATTCTCCGTGATCAACTGTGTTCTCTGGGAATACTTGGGAGGGGCTCCACCCTTCAGAGGTATGACATTTACAACCTGCAAAAGGAATTTAAAAACAACTTTATACAAGGCATTGAATCACAAGAGAATAGGCGACAGGCGAGTGATGAAATGAATAAAAATGAAAAGAAAACAATCAGTAGCATTTATTTCCAGACATTCTCTGGATATTTAATGGACTCATCTTTTCTTCAATATTCATTATCATAAAAGGTGGTTTTATTTTTAAAAAGGAAAAAGAAGCTACCACTGCAACTGATAGCATGGGATCAGCTTCAAATTGATCTTTACAGCCATCGTGACTTTTTTTTTTTTGGGGGGGGGGGGGGGGTTGTTGAATGAGATCATCACTACCATTTTTCACAATGGCCCCATTGGAAAAGAGATCTTTTGAAGAAACAAGTGAAGAACATATATTTTTAAGTAGTTGAAATTCCATGCAACAAAGAATCAGGCAATTACATATGGTTCTAACTTCAGTTAAGCATAAGATGGCCTTCTACACATCGGGCAAACTAAATAGTTTTGACTTTTATTGAGAAAATTCTGAAAGAGGTTCAATCTTACACCTGACTTTTACTGTCAAGCTTGTGCAATGTTCGATTTCATCAGACTAGAGATTTACACTACAAACTAGACAGAGAACCATTAATTACGTGCTTTATCAGAGGGCTACTGTGTCCAAGGCATTCAATTCCATTTCAGTAGGACATCTAAGGTTTGTATATGATGATAACCTTATAAATAAAACCACACTAAATCATAAAAGCACAAAAGAGCTTCATTATACTAAGCGAAACTTAAATTTTTTTTTTTTAACTAATTAGATCAAATTATGAACTTCCCAAAACGATCTTTGTTATAAAGTAAAATAGAGCATATTTTGACACCATTCTATGTGCTTGTTGCAGTTAACAGGGGCAAAGCAAGTAATGCAGAAAGCAAAGCTGTCACATTAAGAAACTTCATCAGAAACAGCCTGTAATAATATCAAATAAGAAGCAAGAGCAAACCTTAAGGTCACTGAATGTGTTAGTAGCTAAGAACTGCACAGATATGGGGAAAAATACAGATGAATCTGCTGGAGGAACAACAAACTCCATTGATCCGCTGTCATGGATTCAAAAGTGAAATATAAGAAATTTGCAAGCACTGGTATTAAAAAAATTATGTAGCACAGATTTTTTTTTTTTTGATAAGATAGCACAGAGTTTCGAAGAGAAAACAACACCCTAAGATTTGTTTACCTGCGGTTTGAGTTATCAATAAGAAGTATGGACCACTCCAAGACGGAATTCCTTGAGTCATACCTGCCAGACATAAGTGGCGCAAAACATATAATGGATAAAGAAAATAAGAAGTAAAGTTTAAACCAGATAATATTTGGAAGATATAATTTTAAAATACGTTAACTTGTAGCTTGCAAGTACAATAAATAATTTACAGAATAGTGAATGGAACTCCACCGAGCAAGAATACAAACAGTCAAATCTCAATTCATAACTACTTCCTGAAGTTGTTTTCCTTTTTATCCCCTCTCAATGGTTCAGTATTTTTTTTTTTTTTGTTAAGTTACCCACGCACCTCAAGGGTTTTAAACCTACGACCTCACCCTCCATCCATTTTTGTGGGAGGAGGAAGTTGCAGTTGAGCCAAATCTACTCATGCATTTCAAACTACTTAATGGGGGTCAAAAAGTTGAAAGGAAAATGTGAGACAACACACAATTTAGAACAGATCCATGTCAATCAAGTCATTGCTTCCATAATTATAAATTGAGAACATCTTGTGGAAACCACAAGTATCTCACGAAATTGTAACTTTTACCCATTCATACCCTAGGACATCAAAAACCTTGGGTCTAGGACTTCATAGTCTATCAGCCAGTTATGGCACCCCTCAATAAACTTCCACAAAGTGAAGTTAAAATAAAAGAAAACAAAAGAAAATTGAATTTCTCACCTCCATTCCCCATCAATCTGCCTAACACTTGGTGCCTCTCGAAGAGCTGGAAGTGGTACCGCGATCACAACATTTCGCAGGTCAAACAATGATGAAGCTTCATATTCAATGCTGACATAAGTTTCATGTCCAGAAACAGAGGGCCAGCAGTTGACTGTAACATACATTTATTTATATAAATGATTAGAGCATACAACACAAATTGTATACAGGGAAGATGAGAAGTGTAAGAGTTTAAGATTTTAAACCCACTTGTCAATGGAACCACAGACTCGTCTGTACTTTGCATTCTCCACTTTAAAAGACCAACACCTGCTGCATCACCACCCTGACCTGTGGGAAAAGGCCTATTTGGATCCTTAAGTCCTAAAATATTTTCATTGGAAAATAATTCTTTGTTCATATTAGGGTGTGCCTTGAAAAGGACGCCTGGATTCCCACCAGTTTCAATCTGAAAAATAAGACATGATATACCATAATTGCAATGAAACAAAGCAGAGAACCTGTTGTCAGATGATTCAATGCAGCCAGAAACAGATTGTCAAAACATTAAAGCAAAGACAACAATTTCAATTAAACTTTAGGGAAAAAAATGCAACTAGAGAAGTTTCTCTTCGCAAGGACAATATAGTATACACAAGAGCACACACACACACACACACGGAGAGAGAGACAGAGAGAGAGAGAATACTTGAACTTGGATCTGGGCATCTTCTTGGTTAAGAATTTGAAGTGACAATGTTCCTTGAACATCAAAGTTACTAACTCCTCCGTCTCGTTTCAGTGTCACATTGAGTTTCTCCTCGACAGTCAAAGTGATGGGATCAGTTGGTGGTGGAGCAGCTGATTTGGACTGGCCTGCTTTTGGCTGCACATCCTCAAGAATTACTTCACCTTCTGCTTTCAAGGATTCCAAGAACTGGTTTGTCTTTTGAGATTTACCAAGCTGCATGCCAAGACCTTTTGGAGGAGCAGTGGCAGATGAAGGTGGACGACCTAAGGATGACATATACATTGTCAAAAGTGTTCAAAGTGATAAATACTAATCCAAGCTATTAAAAAAAAAAAAAAATCTAGAAAAAGTCACCTATGTTCTGCAAAGAGGCAACCAATGTAAACCTTAAACACAGAGCATTGCAGTGTTACTTATAAGAAATTACAGCACCTGTTTCTAGAGTTTGACGAATCTCACACATTTTTATGAATGATGAAATATCAGAACATGCGCTTAGAAGATTCAGATGAAAGTAAAGCATGTGCCACTTATCAACATCATCCACAAATCATCAAAATTGGAAGTTCCCTTGTACAATTCATGCAGATAAACAGGCACAAACCTTTAGACTTGCTAGAAAAGGATTCAACATCTGTGCTCAATCCAAAGCCAGAACCACTTCCGAAACCACCTCCACCACCACCAGATATGCTCATATCGCTAAAGCTATCCTCAATTCTTCCGGAGCCCATTGACTGTAAAGACATTAACCCAAACCCTCCTTGATCACCTCTGCCCTTTTCAATCTGCAGAATACATAACAAGAATTCTATAATCGATTACTTAACACACGGGAAAACTGGCAGAAAATAAGTACAGAAGTCATTGCAGGTCTTTAAATATACCTTGCTTTTGTCAATCTCACTAGCTTTGCGCTTCATAACATCCTTGGTGTCATTGATCTTGCTCTGCAATACCATTTTGTGCAACTTTTCTTCATGACTCTCCATCTCACAGTACTGCTTAACCTGTGCAACTGTTACATTTTCCTTGTGCCCAAGAGAGATGATTTCGTCAAAAGCAAAGATAAGCTCAAAAGCTGTCTTGCCAATACCCTCTTCATCTAGAGAATAAGAATATTCAGGTACCTAGAAATATTTAAGGAAAAAACTTAATGCCTCTGTTCGACATCTTTGATATGTATATCTATTGTGAGCGTCTCTTAATGTAAATATCTTAAAAAGCATCGCACCTCAGAAACTTTACAAATTGTGAACATGAGAAATTATGAAGAATACAGTAGGCTCAAGAAAAACAAATTCAAAATGCAAATAATCCAGAATAATGGTTGGAGGCCCAACTGGGAACTTCCATGGTCTAGTCTAGTTGATTGTTTCAAATTCTATTATGATTATAGTTATTTTCTCATAGTATGCCCCTGATAAGGATTTGTGGTTTCAGTGTTGTATACATGTCACACATAATCTTATACTTCCAAGATTTAATGGAATGAGTTGTAGCTGCAGCCCATTGATGCAACCGTGGAGAAAGTGTGTGGTGGTTTGGTTCAAACTATCTATTTGGGAACTTTAGCTTTGACTGAGTGGCCTTATATACAACATCCAATGGAGGCATGGGTTATACGGATTTGAAGGCACTGTGACTCTGTCACTAACATAACATCTAGTTTATGAGATCCAATATGACCCCTGGCAACTTAATTCTGGGAGTGTGATGTCCAATAAGCTGAATGCCTCAGAATCTAAGGATATCCAGTTTGGTTTAATCAAGAAGCTCACATGATTTCCAGGAATATGAGATGTCTTCATTTGGTTTATTCTTTTGAATCTTACAAGAATTGTTTGTTTTCAAAAATACCCCCTATATAGTTTGTATTGTTAATCTAAATTTCCTAAGCATGCTAAAACGTTCAATCAAACACATTGCTAAATGAATTGCAAAAAAAGAAAACACAATTTTTCTTTTTAAAAAAAAAAAGTTAAATGATAGCCTTCACATGTTTGTCTAACAAGAAAAAAAATTGAGGTTATTTTTGTCATTCAACTAAAACAGCCACATTCCCAAGCCATGGGAATGTCGATTCCTGATTTTTTTTCGATGGGAATCCACATCCTCACATAAACAAAATTTTGTGGAAATCTCCATGCCTTTAGGCATCTTTACTCCTACAAGCCATGGGCAACCAAACGTGGGAAAACCTGATAAGATGATTCCTGGACATCCTAAAATATTCCATGAACCAAAGGCCATATAAAAGTATGGGCTTAAATCAGTTTTTATTATGAGTAAATAGTTTTACAGTTACAACTTAATGTGCAATGGAATTCAAAATTTCAGACTTTGTAATGGAATTATGTTTATTGATTGATTTGCTGTCTCCTCAACTAGACACACTAGCCTCTATCTACAACACAACTTAAATCAGAAAATATTTTCTAACCTAAACCATCATCCAACAAAACTTTATAACGAAGCTGTTACCCAGAATTCCCTACAACGTAATTTTATCCTGCAGCCAGTCACTCATGAATTAATGCCCAATGCACTTATAAACCCTAGCCATGTTGTCTCACCTATTAGAGCCCTTAAATTATAAATTTCGATAAGCTTAGCTCACCAAATCAGCATATAAATCTAGTCAGCCCAGGGTCTTATATCTGCCTAGAATATTTTAGTTTCTAAATTGGGGGTCCAAGTCCTATTAGAATGTTTACATAGTCTGTCAACTTAAGAGAGCTAATCCAGAGAATCTTCAGCAGTTTTCTCTTTAAATAGAGTATAATTACATCCTTTTCTAGTGTGATTGCTTGGAAAACCTAGGTGCAAGAACCTAGGCTATTAACTTCTTTATTTTTGTTTTTTCTAAAACCATCTAAATCCAAATAACCAGACCTTAAACCATTCAATTAATCCTACAAAAAGAAGCAAAAAAAAAAAAAACTCCCAATTCTATTCCTAACCCATCTTCCACCAACCCCTAACAACTGCTAAACCTTTCTATATCAAACCAAATCCCTCAGAAAATCTTAGTGTTGAAAGTGAAAGTTCCTAAACTGGTAAACAAAATAAATTCTAGCATGCACTAACAAAATTGATGAGATAAAATGAGATAATGCATGAGCATATGGAGCACACAAAGATCAAGAGAAGTGGGATCCAGTCCATGCATGTTAAAATTACAGCAACTTAACCATTCTCCTAAATATTTAAAAAAGGTGGATCATAGTAACCATGATCAAGTCAATATAAGAGCATGAACTGAAATATAGATCATCAAGAAAAAGCATACAAGCTTAGAGAGCAGCCTCAAGGTATCCAAATCTTCAAGGATGTTGCTCTGTTTGTTTGTCACAAGTAGCAAGTACAAAGCTTCGATTGGTTGGTAGACGTAGCGCACGTTTTCTGTCTCAACATATGTATGTTGTTTTCCAGTTCCTACCAACTTGGGAAAAGCTAAAAGAAGACCTTCGATTCTTATACGAGACATATCCACAAACTGCCTCGAAAGAAGCACTGCAAAAGGAAAGAAAGAAAGGAAAACAGGGCTAGGAATCAATGACAGATCCTGGTCTAGACATAATATATCTATAAACAGTTAACATCAGAAAAAGAATAAGCAAAAAGTCTTTTCCGCCCAAATTTTCCCCCAAAATTTGGGGGGAAAATGTTGGGGGAAAGAAAGAATCTTTTCATTGATATGAAAAAGAAATATATATGTGTATACCAATATAATCATAAATACAGCAAAGCCCATAGTAAACACATATGGCAACAGAAATGCTCAAGGCTCTATGACAGTATGAAACGATTTTTTTTTTCAGACTACAAATCAATCTGATTCCATATGCAACAACATAAAATGGTTTGACCGTGAGGAAATTGAGTACTTTTAACTAGGTTTCTATCAGGAAAGTGGCTTTGAAGATTGGGGTAGAATAGGATCAGTTGTGGAGATGTATCATTGGAGTGGAGTATGGATAATTTTTTCAGAAAAAAAAAAAAAGGAACTTCTCTTCCAGTGGATGGGAAATAGGATGTGTTGGAGGTCACATGATCTAGTAAATTTGATATTAGTTCTACTATTATGAAGCTTTGAGAGGAAAAAGGGAATTTAGGTTCCCTTGGAAGAATATAAGGAAGGTAATGGTTCAGCGAAAGGTTGCAGTCTTTGATTGGACAACTGAATGGGGGAAGATTTTGTCAATGGACAATATTTGAAAGTTGGGCATAATTATATAGGATTGAAGTTACATGTACAAGGAAAGTTGTGAAACAGTAAATCAGCTTTACTTCACTATGTGGTGGCAAGACAATTTTGAATTCAAATGAGCATCAAGAAAACATGGAATTCTCCAAAGCCTCAAAAAAATAAAAAATAAACAAACAAACAAAATAAGTGTAATAAAATTTTGTTAGATGCATCATAGCAAGACTGTTGATCACGTTGGATGGTTGTTGAGATTGATATCAATGGAATCAAAGATTTTTTATTTCTCAACTCAAAGAAAAAGCGCAAGTGACAAGCAAAGAACTCACCTTTCCCGGACTTGCTTATAATGGAAGCGGCAAGAACAACCTATATCACAAATGAAAGTGATTAAGAAGCAATATCACTCACACACACAAACAAACAATATTATTCATCAAAATATAGTAACAGAAAAGGAAAAACAAAAAATGTGCCAAAAATTTATTTAACCATCACCTAAACTAGGTTCAGTCTTGAACTGAAAGTTTTAGGGAATGCTTAAAGGAGACCAAACAGAGAAAAGTAGACAATTTATCATATAATAACAAGCTTTAGACTCTCCACTCCATAATCCATATTGGTACATAGTTTATTAATCAGGAAAGGATCTGCCCTCTGGGTATAGAGTGGGGATCAAAATATTCAAATTGGAGTAAATTGATTGTATGTTCTTATTTCCAAGAAAGGAATTTGAGCATTTTATATGTATATATCTGATGCAGATAGATAAGAAGATCAAATTCATGCATAGTGCACGATTCTATGAATGTGACTATTACATAGTTCTATAATTCTTTATTTTTTTATTTAGGAGCTCCTTCAGAGATCACATAGAAGCCCCAAAGTAGCAGAACTCAACCAACTACTTAGAGAAATACTTAAATAAAACATTGAAGTATCCCTGTCAATTTATCTAAAAAATATTCGTGACTTTTTTTTTTTTGATAAGCCAAATTTATTTATTTTTAGGCTAAAATACTATTCACCCCTGTTAAGTTTAAGGTCACTTCTAAATTGTTCTCTTGACAAGGAAAACTTGCAATTTACACAATCGAGTATGACAACGATGTTAATGTGTCCCTTCCGTCAACATCCATTAGAGTCTTGCTATTAACTGGCCAAAAATGACGTCATTTTGAATTGAAAATGATGTTGGTTTTAGGTGGGTTAACGGCGAAAAAATGTGACAGACCATAACAGAAGGATTATATGACATTGTTATAATATTTGAGGGACTAATTTAGAAGTGATCCAAAACTCGGGGTGTAAAGTGAATTTTAGCCAAAAAAAAGTTCTATACTTCTAACAGACCACCTTTCATGATAATCATGCATCATTTTATGGCAATGCAAACATTTATGAACATTTGAATTTGAGAGTGGCATTGTAGTTCAATAAAATATTTAGCAGTAAAAATTGTCAACCATTCAAGAAAATGAAGAACTACTATGAATGCAACTCCGTCTAAAGCACTGCAATATTATGGTATGAAATAAATTCCAAACCTCATAATTCCATTAAGAAACAGCATTCAGAAATGAGAAAAACAAAAGATTAACAAGATAATAATAATAAAGTAAAAAACTCTTACCATCTTGGTTATTCAGAAATGAGAACCACTGTATTTGTATCCAGCACCTAAAGAAATGAAATATCCTCGTCAACCTCTTAAATATTACAAGAAGAATCACAACCAATTTTTATACGTGTGTGCGTGCACAAACACACACACACAGAGCTCAACTATAGGCATCATCATCATTAATTCATTACATATAAAGCAGCATATGATTGCAATTCCAAGTCCACTCTCTAATGCTTTACAAAACAACATTCACTTAGTCAAAATCTAACGAATTTGGAAATTCCAAATCAGATCAAATAGTATTCTGCAACTAAATCACAAAATCCAAAAAACTTTGAAACAGTATCATTATAATACTACTAACAATACAAAAATACCCGGTGCGGTTAAAAGGAAATCACGAAACTCAAAAATTATGGGCGGACCAATCCAGAGAGCATAAGAGATCGTTTGGTTGCCGAGAAAATGTAGGAAAATGAAAGAAAATTTCACTGAAACCTACGAAATCTCAGTTTCAAATCTGAGTATTCAACCACTAGGCCGATATTTTACATTGAATTGAACAGAAAGAGAGCGCTGAGGAAAATGAACTCTAAGGCTTTACAAAACACCATTCAATTTGTCAAAATCTAAGGAATTCCGAAATTCTGAATCAGATCAAATAGTATTCTGCAACTAACTAAATCACAAATTCCAAAACGTTTGCCACAATATCAAAATAATAATAATGCAACAATATTCGGTGTGGTTAAAAGGAAATCACGAAACTGAAAATTGCGAACGGACCAATCCAGATAGCATAAGAGATCATTTGGTTGCCGAGAAAATGTAAGAAAATGAAAGAAAATTTCAATGAAACTACGAAATCTCAGTCAAATCTGAATAGCACAATTCAACCACTCGAACGATTTTACATTGAATTGAATTGAATACGAACATAGCGCTGAGGAAAATGAAATGAGAGAAAATTCAGAGAGATTAATAGACGGCTGAGATCTGATCTGACCTGAGATTGAGAAGGAGAGCTAACCAGCTTGATCTACTTCCTCTTCTAAATTCTCTTGCAGAGATTATATATTTATTTGAGAAATAACGAATACGAGTGGGAAATTTTTATGAAAGGAGGAAGATAGAGGAGGGATCCGTTTTATGGGCTTTTTCTGGGCCCAGTGCTTAATGAGTTGGGTTGGCTTTTGCATACAACCCAATCTGTTGGGATTTCTTGGGCCAGCAAATGGGCTATTCAGTCTAATGTGGACCAAATTACTAAGCATCCACATTAATTTTGGGGAAATTATGCTAAAATCCTTTTTTTTTTGGAAACTAGACTCGTTAATAGGCTAAGCATCCACATTCAAAAATTAATAGGGATCTATAAATTTTTTTTTTTAACATACTTAAATACAGTTCCTTAGGTCAATTACATTAGGTTCTTAATTAAATTCAAACATATGGAATTTAAATATTTTTAAAAAATATAACATTGATTGTGTTTTATTGGTTAATACAACCGAATTATTATTCATTAATAATGACTGTTACATTACACGACTTATTATAGTGTACTAAACGTGCTCTTAGTATCTATTTGGCTAGCAAATATTCACACTTTTTGTTCCATCTTTAATTCAAAATTTAAATAAACTAGCCTATTTTCAAAAAAATGGAAATAAGCAAAAAGCTAGCTTATTGTTAACTAAACAAACACTTATAACTTATAATAATAAGCATAATTGTTTTGATATTGGGGAAGGAAGCAAACAGACGAATGTTGGGGTAGATTTTTTTTTATTTTTTGATAATTCGAAATTAGGGGGAGATGGTTTTGAATTCTGAATATCTCCGTTATTGACTTACAAGACTCTTCTTCTTTTTTATTTTTTATTTTTATTTTAATTCTTTTTAATAGGCTCAATTCTAACTTTTATTTATTTATTTATTTTTATTTAATAATGTATAAGACAAATATTTTATTCTAAACACCGACACATAGTATATATATGAGGCCAAATGCCTTTTTTTTTTTTTTTTTTGAGTTAAAAAGGTAGAATTCTAACTAACCCAATTCTAAACCTTACAACTTTCTCCGTAAATAGAGTTGCCATCACTTGGTGGTCAAGACCGCACACTCAACTTAATATCTTTCTTTTTTCAATCACACATGGACATTCAAAACATCTATCCAATTGAAAATGACTTTGTTAATTAAGGTGATTATTGTACCATATATAATTTTTTCTCTCTTAAGCATTGGATCAATATAATTTGAATTGTAAATAGCCTTATAGCTCAACTGGCATTTTTGGTCTCTTCAACGGAAACATTCAGGATTTAAATCCCTATCTCCAACTATTGAATTATAAAAATAAAATAAAATAAATTGAATAAACCAATTTATTTTATTGGCTTCAAATTAAATACCTCATCACAATTTGAAAGAAAATTTCTTTTTTTATAAGTTGTCTTCACCATAAACACAAGCTTTGGAGTAGTGCCGATGCCATGGATAATCCGATTCGACATTCTTATTCTTATGCTTGTGCTTGTTAGCTCGGATGGGATCATGGCTCCAAGCTCACTGTCGCACCGGACTTCTTCGACTGCTGCTGCTCTTTCTTTCGATAGGATTGCCATCAAATCTTGGTTTTTCAATTGTTATTGTGTTGTTGTTGTTGGTGTTTGTGTTGTATTTCTTATTGTTGTTTGTTGTAGCTTTTTCGTTTGTTCTATTGTTGGTTTTTGTGCTGCCCTGGTTGTAGGGTTTTGTGCCGCCCTGGTTGTAGGGTTTTATGTCAAGATGTATATCTTTCTTGCCACTCTCTATGTAGAGTTTGTGGCTTTATTGTATATTAACAGTGGATTTTTTCTCACTCGTTTGAGTGGAAGTTTTCCATTGTTTTAATTTCAATGAAGCTAGCTATTTCATCCAAAAAAAAAGAAAAAAGAAAAGAGTAGTGTCTCCCGCCTATAAGTTTCATCATATACATTGTCTTTTCATAAATGATTAATAAGATGATTTGAAGTGCATATACTCCAATATCAATTGCTTATCACCAATATATTCTCTTAAAACTTTTATAAATTAATAAGTGGGTTCTTGGATCTAACATATTGTGATTATTGGTTTATCCATCTTGACATGTTAACTTGAAACTTATGGGTCTTTTATGACCATACATGGCTTTTGTGAAAAGGCACATTAACATAATAATTATTTTGAATCTTGTGACCTAGCTAAAGAGACATTACTTAAATTGTAAACTAATTAACATAAAACTGTTCATACTTGTAAAGGACATTATTGTTAGACAACACTTATTAAAATGAAAAGAAGAACATATTTTAAGAATAAAGCAATTTATAGATTAAATAGTTTTTATTTCAAAGGTATCAGATCATTGAATTGTATATAAGGCATAAGATTAGAAGTCGTAATTATCATTCTAAATTTATCTTAAAAATAAATTTTGTTTTTGAAGTGGGTGAAGATCAATGGATATTAAAATTTACGAGAAAACTATTGTTGGTAATAATGATATTGGTTATCCTTATTTTCTCGTTGAAGTGCAAGCTACTGACTTTGCCCCTATCACTTTGCATCACTCTTCAGTTATAATACAAGTTCCTCATCCATCAAAACTTGATAATGTTCGTTATAAATTCCATACTTGCATTAAAATGAAGTTAGGTATTGTCAGCGTCAAAAAAGAGAAATTAATGGGGGGCGATTTGGAATGTGTGTTTTACGTGGTTTTCTTCACTGCATAAACAATAAGTCACATCAAGATGACCTAGATTATCTTGTTGCTAAACAGTGTGAGCTTTACTGTAACGCAGAAGAAAAATATGCCTTTTATTTAGGACTCTGTCTACTAGGATGTTACACAAAGAATCACCCTTAAACTTAGTAAGCAGGCTCTAACCCCCCTTTCTTTCTATCAATATGAATGCACATATGCATAAACAATATATCTATGAGAAACCAATATCTTTTCTAGATCCAAGGCCCTTAAAATTATCTCATTCAAAACATGGGCCTAGAATTCAGTCATTAGCCTCATGCAGTATGACATAATATCCCATTTGGTTCTATGGACTAGGAACTAAATCTAACCCCATGTGCCCAGTTCTAACCATAATCATCGTAGTTGTGCACAAAGTTAGACTATGGGAAGATGCTAGCTAGGCAAGAAGAAAAAAAAAAAAAAAACCATAATTCTTGAAGAGAAATAAGTCCCCAAAGAAGGGAGAGTTCATAAATCAAAGAAATAATATAAAAATACGTTTATGCCACCACTAAGATGGTATATAGAAATTTTTAGCAAGTGTATTTAGTTTGTAGAGTCATGTATGTAGAAAATGTGTTAGATACTCACTCATTAATCATTACTTTAATTACACATTCAGTTGTCAATTTTTACCCTATGTTTCAAAATGGTCCATATCATTTGGAATGTTTTATTTTAGTCCACAACCTTTGTCCCATGTTTCAAAATGGTCCATATCCTTTAAAATGTTTCATTTTAGTCATTAATACTTTTAATTTAGTATAAAAAAAGCCTCTTCTCACTCTAGTGAAGCTTGTCTATTGCTCAAGCAAACCTATTTCCATCCAACAGTTAATGACATTGACCTTTTTGACACAAACTTAAAAGTATAAGAATTAAAATGAAACATTTTAATTGATATGGAACATTTTGAAACATGAGATAAAGGTTGAGGACTAAATGTGTAATTAAATTTTTTTTTTAGTGTAAACTACATATGCATAATTAGACCTTAATCATTCTTGGGTTTTGCTAATGAATGCCCTAACAGTAGAGGTTAAGGAAACAATAAATAAGCCCCCTAATTAACTACCCTTAAACACCCATGCCACTTGTATAGGAAATAGTAAAAGATATTGATACACTATTTAATTATTAATTAGCCCCTACACAATCGAATGTGCCCAGTACTTGAAAACTTTCTTCTTTTTTTTTTTTTCTTGCGTGCTTGAATGAGAAAAGTCTAAAACACTCGTGTTGGTATATATGAACCATAAACTCCACCAATTTTTTTTTTTTTTTTTTTGATAATCTTAGGTGTCCGGGTTAGTGTTCCGTAAATACACGCATCTTGAAGAATCTTAGGAGGACATGTAACACCTTACTAGCACGTGTACCATAATAGGCGCAAGGTTTTGCCTTAAGTAGGTGGTTTTGAGGGGACACGAACTAATAACCATTAAGGAGCACACACCCAAAGCCGGAACAGTTGAGTTACCTCTCAGGATTATAACTCTACCGAACTATCCAACACTCTGATATTTGGGTAAAATTTAAAATATGTTCAATTTAATACTACCGCATGCGCCATCAACAAAAGGATAAAAAATCTGATATGTATCACTTATCACATTCTACTATAATATTAAAATATAAAAGATATGTATCACCTATCTTTATTATCTGAGGAGGCAAATCATGTCACTCGTACTCTTTTTTTATTTATTTATTTTTTCACAAATGATGTTTTTTCCTTTTTCTTTATAGTTGGGTTATAATAAAAGATTGTAATTGAATTATGGACCAGGTTCATTCATTTTTGCTCCTTTTCTGGACAAATCTTTTCTTTTTAAAAAATTCACCTTGAGATTCTTCACATGCTCCAAAGGTTGGTTTAAATTAAACACGGATGGCAGTTCAAAAGTATATTAGCCAGTCAAAATAAGAACGAATGTACAACGGGGATCTATTTGCATAAAGAAAAAAAGAAAAAGAGAAGTTACACATGCATTAATAGTGATTCACAAATCATTTGAAAAAAGAGAGAAGAAATTCATGTACCTGAGACGACAACAGTAGAAAGACTTTGCAAAGAAACCAAAAAGAAGTAACAAAATAAAGATAAACTGTCAAGTACTGAACACAATCGGATTAGTCATTAGTGGTAACAAAGGTGAGAATGTGTAGAGGCTAAAAGGTGAAAAGGAGGGAAAATTTATGAGGGTATTTATGTCTAATAGTAAAAGTTTTTATTTTATTTCATTGTAGTTTTTACTTTTTAATAGTGTATTAATATTTTTTACTATTTCCTATACAAGTAGGTAGTTAGGGAAGGAAGCTTGTTGAGAAAAAATTGCTTTCACTTTGTTAATCATTTAAAATTTTCTTATCGAAATTGTGAGATTCATTGAATTAATTTTGAATATTTTAAGATGATTGTGTGTAAAGTATATTGCTTTGGTATTTTTGTTTATTCCTATAATTATCTGTATAATTTTTGTAGATAATGATTTCGTGCATGATTACAAAAAATGTGAATGTATTTATTATGAAAACTAACAGTAGCAGACCCTTCAACAATTTCTCCTAAGTTCTTTAATATTATTTCATGTGGATATTAATCCCTTACTTGTGATTGTGCATGGTGGACATTTTTTTTTGGGTAAAAGAGAGACTTCAATAAAAACTAAACTCCAAGCGCATCTCTTTGCCAAGTCTCACAAACTGAGGGAGGAAGAGAATACGCATTACAACAAACAAAAGAGTTTAGAGAAGCAGTAGCCTTGGCCAGCTCATGGGCTGTCAAGTTGGCCTCTCTCTTAACCCAAGAAAAACAACAAGACATGAAATTTAAAGCAAGGTTATTTACATCAGAGCAAAGAGCATCTAACTTCCACAAGGAATCTGTAGAATTACCTATAATAGACTCAATGCAAACCTTTGAGTCACTTTCCACAAGAACATTGGGATTCCTTTCCAATAGGGCCAGCTGAAGGGCCCAGTTGATCGCAAGTGCCTCTATAATAACTGGATCAGTAGAGTCCACACTTTTGGCCCAAGCCTTACAAACCAACCCCGAAGCATCACGGGCCCCCACAGCAATAGAGGAATCGCCAGATCTCACCGCTACATCAGTATTGATTTTGATAGTGCCAGGAGCAAGAGCTGACCAACGAATAGTGGATTATGTACTCTAGTCCTAATAATTGCGAACTTGTTGAACAATTGAGGAATCATGTGAGAGTCCCCAATTGCAAAAATGGTGAACGAGTTGATCCAATCAAACTTAAAACAAGAGCTTAGAATGGCTTTGATATATTTATTGATTTAGTATATGATGATTATTATCAATTATGAGATAAAGTAAAAAAAAAAAAAAAAAAAATCTTGATACACATGATTACTTTGAAACTATTGTTATTTAATGAGATGCTTAGTGGTACCAAAACATTACAAACTTTTTGTATTTTCTTTCTTTCATTTTATGAATTAAACATCATTGTTATATATTTAACCTTATAGTTGTTTCAGTGGTACCAAAACATTACAAAATTTTGTATTTTATTTCTTTCATTTTATGAATTAAACATCATTGTTATATTTCTAACCTTATAGTTGTTTTAATGGAATACATATTCTTTCACGTCTTGTTATTCACTTTATTTATTGATTTATGTTTGACATTTTTAACGTGGTTTGGTTTCAAATTCAATTTCAGGAATGCTAGCATTGGTGGAAAAACAAGTGCTATGTGGAAAATTTATTAAATTGTGTTGTTTTGAGTTGTGTAATAATTTGTTCAAGGATTGTCTCAACTAATTCTATATCGTTGTATATTTGAGTTTTAAATCTAGCTTGATTGTCTCAACTGATTCTACATCGTTGCTCAAGCGAACCTATTTCCATTTGAAATTCTGCTTACCAATGGAAATGTTTTTTAGTAGTTAGATAAGTACTAAGTGCAACTTATGCAAATTTTTGTTATTTTGGTTGATATAGACTCATAAAATATTAAAATTGTAATAATTTGAAACCATACTATGAACATTTATATACTTAATATTTATGAGTTCAGCTTAAAACAATATCAAACCGTGTAGTTTATTATGTAATTATCTTTATACTTTAGCCACAAAGTTTATGCTGGAAAATAAATTATTATAAATGAAATTTCAGATCCTATTATCGATTTTAGTAACTTTTGAAAGTACACAATTTTTTGTTTTTTTTTTTTTTTTTTGTTTTTCTCTATGATTAAAACTTTTGCTTCTTCATTTATTTATTTTCCTTCATATTGTTTTTCTTTAATATGTTCTTATCCATAACAGACATCAATAAAAATATGTTTCTTTCTATTTTGTTAAATAAAAGGTCAAATTACAAAAATGCCTTGTAGGGGTTTGAGTCAGTTGTAAACTGAACAAGTGTACTTTGAATCTTGGGTTATTAATCCCTGAGCCATCCAATGAAAAAATTGAGACATTTGTCTTTTTTTTATTTTTTTTTATTTTTTGCAATTGTATTTGATGGAAACTAGTCGCATATGTTGCAATGACTTACTGTGAAATGATTTTTTTTTTTTTTTTTTTAATAAGATGGTCATGTGTAGTGCAAGTGATCAGTTTTCATCAATTACAATTGACATAAAATAAGAAAAAAAGGTCAATTTAGTCATTACAAATAGTTCATTGAATGTATAGGGGGTTAGTATACAACTGACCGCAAATTACATTAGATGTTTTTGTAATTTGGCCAAAATAAATTTTTACATATAATAGTTTATTAATTATATCAACAAGTAAGCTTTACTGTAGAAAAGCAATCAAATTATATTATAAGTTAATTGGTGTGGAGGGGGATTGTTTTGTAATAAGCATTTTAGACTTATTCTTATAACTAAGTTGTTGATGTTGTTGTTGTTTTTTTTTTTTTTTGGTGGAAAAGAATCATATTCATTTCAAATTAATCTATTTTATGGTCTAGATTAAATATTATAAATTCGAAAGTGTATCTAGTATTATGTCATTTAAATTTTTAAATGATGTGATACTATACACAATGTTAGATAAAAAGAGATACAATCTCAACATTAAAATAGACTCTCTTTATTTAGAGTGGAACTGAAGATTTCATTCATGGTTTCAAACACTATTTTTTTCTTTGTTTCAAGAGTTAAAAAAAAAAAAAAAGAGAGGAAAAAGGAAATAGTTTTATTCAGCGAAAAGGATGTGGGTGCGTAGGTCCATAGATGCTCTTTGAAATGAATTTAGTCATAAGTGCAACATAACGGGTGGTAACTTAATTGGTTGGGAGAATGGAAAAGTGAGAGATCGAATAGAAAAAAAGGTGGAAGGATGTGTATAAATTTTCATTCTTTGTGGAGAAGAAAAATAAGAGGATAACAAATATTACTTGTTTGAATTTACTATTATGCCCTATTAATTTTTAATAACAAATAAAATATAAGAATTATTATTTTTTCATTGTTATACAATTAAAAAATAATGTTATCAATTTAGTAAGGCTCACTTCTTTTTAATGTTGACATATCTCATTTAAGTTACACTTATTATATTATTACTTATAATAATAGGCATAGTTGTTGTGATACAGTTACTTTATTTTTATTTTTTACTTGGATTGATACAGTACTAGGCAATAGGCCTAATGAAATGTAATATTTTCTTTTGGTTAAATTATTGTTTTCGTTCCTGAACTTTAAAAAAATTCGTTTTTACACATGAATTTTTTCCTTTAAAATAAAAAAGTTCAGGATGAAATTCATGTGTAAAAACGAATTTTTTCAAAGTTCAAGGACGAAAAACAAACTTTTCAAAATTCAAGGATAAAAAATGAACTTTATTGAAAGTTTAGGGACGAAACCAATACTTCTACCTTTTTATTTTTTATTTATTTTTTAATTTTTAAGTAGACAATGGAATATGATATTGGGAAAGCAAAGAAACAGATGGAACGTTGGGGTGGTAAGTAACATTGGTGGAAGGGTAAATACTAAAAATATGTCTTTTGCATTCAATGACCCATCTTATTACCCATTTTGGAAAATTATAGAATACTCTAGGAGTATATTAAATATGTATTTCCTTTTCTCATATAAGTGGTAGGTTTCATTATGTATTTAATTAGTAAGACCCATCATTTATGTAAGAGGAGAGAGTACGCATTAAATATACTCCCGAAATATTCTATAATTATCCACTCATTTTCCATTTTCCATTTCCATTGTGAACCAAAAAAACAACATTTTCCCATCCCATTTTAATTCCTCAATTTTCCGCCCACTCGGTTTTCATCCCCAACCAAACACAGCCTTAAGACATTCACAGAATAAATCACATGGGAGACGGCTTTCTGAGTAATTCTGACCACTCTGACTGTCGGATTGCACAAAATACTCACCTTTTTTTGTTGCCCTTTATTGACCTTTCACATCCAAGTGCATAAATGGTCGGGACCAAGACCAACAACAAAATGTGCTACACCTGGAAAAGGTGATAACCCCACTGGCATATTCTTTGTTCACAACGAAATGTAGAAATTTTCAACCAGCCAATAAAGTTGTGAATGCTAAACACATGGGATTTTTTTTTCTTTTTCTAATGACATAGAATCTCGTCAAGATAGAGGCCTTTAAATTTATCTCCACCCCACATATATGAATCTATCTGTAAAAACGATTTATCGGATAAATTGAGACTCAAATTTAAGATAAAAAAAAATGTAAATATTGATGCATATTATTATTATTATTTTTTTGATAAGTATATTGATGCACATTATAGTGTGTACATACCATCAAATATGTATATATATTCATATATTAGATGTCCATAATTTATTGATATATATATATATATATATGTTAAAGATTGAAAGTTTGTGTATTATATTATGAATAATATAGTATAAGAGAGAGCTTTTATATAGGCAGAAGTAAGAGTAATGCACAAATAGAAAGAGTGCTATATAAGATAATGTATTGGGCCTAAGACCCAATAGGCTTAGAGTAACTCCAACACTATCTTCATTTTATCTCCACATGTGGAGAGTTTTTCACATGTGGAGAGTCACTTTTACAACTTCAACTCCAACACTACTCTCTATTTTGTCTTTATTTTTATTAAAATAATATTTTCCTTATTTTATTTTAACTTTTTTTCTCTCTCTTCATTTTTCTTTTCTCTCTCCTCATTTCTATTTTCTTCACTGTGCTCAAACCCACGGCAACCCATATCACCACCAGCCCCACGGCAACCCATACCACGGCAAACCCACGGCAACCCATACCCACGGCTCCACCACCATGCCGAGACCAAAACCCAAGCCACCGTCAACCCATACCCACGGCAAACCCACGGCAACCCATCCCCACGGCTCCACCACCACGCCGAGACCAAAACCCATAGCCACCGTCAACCCAAACGCCAACCCATACCCACGGCAACCCACGGCAACCCATCCCCACGGCTCCACCACCACGCCGAGACCAAAACCACGGCAACCCACGCCGAGACCAAAACCACGCCGAGACCAAAACCACGGCAACCCATCCCCACGGCAACCCACGCCAACCCATACCCACGGCTCCACCCAACCCCGAGAACCCAACCCCACCGTCAACCCAACCCCACCGTCAACCCAACCACCACCAGAAAATCAACAAAGGAGAGGGGAGAGCTAGCTATGGAGAACAGAGGGAGAGAACGGAGAAAAGAGAGAGAGCAGCGGAGAGAGGAGGTGAGGAGAGAGAAAAAAACCGGAGAAATGAGGGGAAAAGAGAAAAAAAGGCTTTTATATAGGCGGTTAGAAAATAATAAAAAATTGGCTGAAGAATGAACAGTACGCCTGTAAAAATGAAAACTTACTGTAGCACTATAGCCGAATACAGAGTGGGATGAAGAGTGGGTTGGAGCTGTTTTTTGGGGTTTGGCTCTGTATTTGTGGAAATACAGAGCCCCCTTGGAGTTGCTCTTATATTCTAACAATATATATCCATATTTTGATGGTATGTTTGGATGATGTTTATTTAATAATTTGCAGCTATCAATGTCCTGTAGGAAATTCTTGTTCACAACAAACCGTAGAATTTTCAACCAGCCAGACATTGTTAAAGTGAATGCTAAACTGAACAGCCACTTGCTTGAGTCTATCACTATGCATGTTAGGTAAAGAGCTCTAAGATAAAGAACATAAAGCAATGAACATTTTTGCTTCTGTGTTTCTGATCAGTACCACCAGTAGTGCACTTCTTTTCTTCTTTGGATTCTCGGATGCTGCTGCTGCTGACAGCATTACTCAATCCCAGTCCCTCAGTGACAGTGAGGGAAGCACCTTGATCTCCAAAGATGGAAGATTTGTACTGGGGTTCTTCAGCCCAGGTAATTCCACAAACCGTTACTTTGGAATTTGGTACAATAATATCCCAGTTAGAACCGTTGTTTGGGTAGCAAACAGGCTCAACCCAATCCATGACTTGTCTGGCATGTTCATGGTAAACAGTGCTGGTAATCTTGTTCTTCTCAGCCAGAATAAGACTGTTGCTTGGTCAGCAAAACCAACAAAATTGGCGTTGAATCCAATACTACAGCTTTTGGATTCAGGAAATCTAGTACTAAGAGAAGAGTACGAAGAAAACCCAGAAAACTATTTGTGGCAAAGCTTTGATTATCCTTGTGATACATTATTGCCAGGGATGAAGCTTGGATGGGACTTAAGGACTGGTCTAGAAAGGCGCTTATCAGCATGGAAGAGTTCGGATGATCCATATCCTGGGGAACTTAGTTGGGGAATTGAACTTCATAATTACCCTGAGACAGTCATGAAGAAAGGCTCTAAGAAGTACTTTCGGACTGGCCCTTGGAATGGTCTTGGTTATAGTGGCGCACCAGAGTTAAAGACCAACCCAGTTTTCAACTTCGATTTTGTGTCAAACAAGGATGAGGTGTACTACATATATTACATGATGAATAATTCTGTAATCTCAAGACTGGTTTTGAACCAAACCCTCGACTTGTTTGAGCGCTATATATGGATTGAAGGTGATAAAAAATGGAGTCAGTATTTGTATGTACCAAAAGACAAATGTGACAATTATAACTCATGTGGTGCTTATGGAAATTGCATCATTGGTGAGTCACCTGTGTGTCAATGTTTACAAGGGTTCAAGCCTAAGTCCCCAGAAACATGGAACCCAGAAAACTGGTCTAAGGGATGTGTACGCAGAACCCAATTGAGCTGCCAGGATAAAGATAAAGATGGGTTTGTCAAATTGGTTGGACTAAAATTGCCAGATACCACATATTCTTGGGTGAATGGAAGTATGAATCTTGAGGAATGCAGAGTCAAATGCTTGAACAATTGTTCTTGTATGGCTTATTCAAACTCAGATATCAGAGGTGGAAGAAGTGGCTGCGCCATCTGGTATGGTGATTTAATTGATATTAGACAGTTGTCAACAAATGGGCAGGATGTTAATGAGCAGGAGCTATATTTTCGAATGGCTGCTTCCGAGTTAGGTATGTGCCAATTGTTTTCTGTGAAACCCCAAATTGTATGGATTTGATTGGATTGTATGAATGTGTGTTATGTGGGTGTGTGCTGAGTCCAATATCGGGTGTTTATTAGGTTGATCTTGGATATACAAGTGATTATGAGAAGCCTCAATTCTAACTTTACTAGTCACTCTGCAGTATAAGTGCAGATGTGATTAGTGCTTAACCTCGGTTGTTACATGCTCATTGAGGCTAAATCATTTTTTCCACTGTGTTCTGCGTGATTGAGTCTATTTTATTGCATTACAGTTGTAATTTTTCTCTTGCCATAGCTTCTATCTTTATTTTTTCTGCTGCATCTTAATTATACTTGCTTTGCTATTGTCAAATCAACCATGAAGAGATGAAAGCCAAGCAAAAGATGAAGGTGGCAGTGATAGTTGTAGTTGCAATTGCCATAGTTTTGGGGGTGCTCTTAATTGCCTATTTCATTTGCAAAAGCAGGACAAACTTCAGAGGTAATATTACTTTCTCTGACCTCCATCAGAAAATATATTTCAAGATTGAAATTTAACCACTAGAAACATAGAGAGCAGCTAATAAGATTAGGAACAAGGAAAGCTGTGATGTGTTGCCATTTGATCTTGACAAAAAATAATGGTAAGGAGGAAAATTTTTGAGAGGTGTAGAGTTGAAGAAACAATTTCTGGAGTTGAAATAAGATTTCTTTGTTGTCATTATTATTATTTTTTTATCATCATCATCATCATCATCAGTGCAGTAAGCATGGTGAAAAAAAGCAAGTGTCTATCAGCCATGGTTGAATGGCTTATGATCAAGTTATGGTTCATGCTGGACTAACTTCCACTCAATTCCAAGATAGCAAAACAGTTTCTATATTCTGCTAGTTTATTAATGTGAAGCCCATCTTGCTCATCTCAGAGAGAATGGAGAACAATACGATGATAGATCAGAATATTGCAAGCGGAAGAGAAGACCTGGAGCTCCCTTTCTTCAGCCTAACTACATTAGCTAATGCCACTAACAATTTTTCAAGCAACAACAAGCTTGGTGAAGGTGGCTTTGGACCAGTATATAAGGTAACTCTGCAACATGCTATTATAAAGACAATAGAAAAATCAGTTCTCATGATATTCACTATTAGTAGAATCTATCTAAACCTGGAATTTTCAGGGTATACTAGTTGATGGACAAGAAATTGCTGTGAAAAGGCTTTCACAAAGTTCTGGACAAGGTTTGAATGAGTTTAAGAATGAAGTTATATTGATTTCCAAATTGCAGCATCGAAATCTTGTTAAGCTTCTGGGATGTTGCATTGAAGGAGAGGAGAAAATGCTAATCTATGAATACATGCCCAACAAAAGCTTGGACTCCTTCATTTTTGGTTTGAAATCCTCAAAAGCTGATAATTTTAGCCAATCTTTGTGCAATTCTTTTTATGATTATTTAAATAAATCCAAAATTCTTGTTTTATTATTCAAGTTGAACTCAGGATTAACTTAATAAGAAACTTGCAGATCAAACAAGAGGTAAAGTTTTAGGTTGGTCTATGCGCTTCAACATTATTTGTGGGATCGCTCGGGGGCTTCTCTATCTTCATGAAGATTCTAGATTGAGGATTATACATAGAGATATCAAAGCAAGTAATGTTTTGCTTGATAGTAAGATGAACCCAAAAATTTCAGACTTTGGTATGGCTAGAACCTTCGGTGGAGATCAGACTGAAGGAAACACAAATAGAGTGGTCGGAACTTAGTAAGTTTCTTAACATTGCTCTATATTCACAATTTTTTTTTTCTAATCAAATATTTTCATTCTTAATGATGTTCTGTAGTGGTTATATGGCACCCGAATATGCCATTGATGGCCTATTCTCAGTAAAATCCGATGTCTTTAGCTTCGGGATAATATTGTTGGAGATATTAAGTGGAAAGAAAAATCGAATGTCTTTCTATCCAGACCATGGTCTAAACCTTATTGGACATGTGAGTGCTAAAAAGAATTAACTTTTCATTTTAAATGTAATGGATAGAAGATTGATTGGGAATTTAAATTTTTTAGGCTTGGAAATTGTGGAAGGAAGGCAGGCCTTTAGAACTGATTGATACCTGCTTAGGGGACTCTTGCATTGTATCGGAGATTGTACGTTGCCTCCATATCAGTCTCTTATGTTTGCAACCACATCCTGAGGATCGGCCTAACATGTCGTCTGTGGTTATGATGTTGCACAGTGAGAGTTCATTACCTGAACCTTTAGAACCTGGTTTCTTTGTAGGAAAAAAAGCATCTTCATCAAGCAAGCTTCAATCACCCTCAACTAATGAGATGACTATTACAGTGTTAGAGGCTCGATAGCGATTGATCTTATGATTTACGCTGTACTACATATCCTGTAATTATATTGTCATTTGTAAATTTTGTAAATTATATTTGCACATAGTTGTATACGTGACATCAGTCTTATTTGAACCCTAGTGGCTTAAAATGATTTTTTTGTAATACCAGTTTTCACAACGTATCAGAAAGAAGCATAAATACATAATCAGGATCAAATTGGTGTTATCTGCTATTTCAGCTGATGGTCATGTAAAATTGGGAAGCTATATTTGCTAAAGCCAATGGTTCGGTTAAAATGTGTTTGTGCATTTGTCTAGCCCAGACATTCTTCATCTGCTTGTGGGCTCTGCCTCCATAGGATATTTAGAAGGAAGCATATGAGAAGCTGGAGGTATCACCACATGGATATTGAGAGTAGCGTAGTACATCACTTTGCTTTTTGTCGCTACTTCTGCCCCATAGATTGACCTTTGTCATTTATCATTTCAATTTCAATGGATACCAAGAGAGGCTTAGAGACTATTTAGGATAAAGCAAAGGTGTGCAAAACTTGAGTCGGGTAAGTGTTATCTACCGCGTAGACAGAAAATCGAAGTGGTTGGATGGGGGAGTGGGAGACTTTGATGTTGTTAAAGGCTAATAAGACGAGGGAATTAAGATCCTTGAGTTCTTAGGATAATTCCACTATAGCCTTTTTTAAATTCATGTTCACTCATTTTAAAATGAATAGATTGGATTTTAGCACGTCATTAATAATTTAAATGGATACCAAAATAGTTTTAGTAAACTTCTTTTCAAATATTGATGAAGTGGTAAGACCGAATCAAAAAATGGATAGATAGGATTTTAAGAATTCAATGGTAGATTTGTTCTAAGAACTCTAAAGGATCTTAATCTAAGATGAGGATCAACAAGCATATAACAAGAGTAGTTGAGAGTAGTCAACGTCAGTTAAATAAGAAATGAACATCATGTGAGTAATATAAGTTTATAATGAATAGTTAGCCTTATGATGTTAGGAACATTGTTTTCACCCTCTAAACTTTAAGTTTACACTATTAAAAAATTGTGCACATATATGTCCTCACTTAGGAGATGTATGGTCTATCTTAGGTTCATCACACATCTCAGATTCCATTCTTAAAATTGCATATAGTTTTCAACAAGAAAATTGTTATGGACAACACATCAAATTTCATAATTGCCTAGGTATAGATTGTGATTCAACATCACTTTTACATGGGATCATCACTGACATCACTTTACTGTACAGACAAATCATAATATGCCACTTCAGTAGTTATGAAATTTATGGTGGATTGTTTTGTGTGGCTATAGACTTACTGTTTATTTTTAACAAAAATAAGCACTACTTCTCAAGGAACACAAAATTTTCCATACATGATATGGTTTTGTGTAGAAGATTTAACTCTATTGTGTTAAACCGTACATTATGTCGTGAAAACAACACCTTGCTTGCATCTTTCTTCTTTAGTCACTCCTTTTTGCTCTCAGGTCTCAAGTGGTGATATCCTACCTTGCTTCTAACAATGTAAAGGTGATTTGATTTGTCGAAGATGCTTCAAGCTTTCTTGATGAATAATCTTCTTCAAGTGGAGTCTTTTCTGTATAAATATAGAAACCTGGCTGCCTTGGTTGGGGTAATGAAATCTCACTACTTAACATTAGAACCACAGATGACATGTTTGGCCTATCTTCTGGTCTTTGTTGCACACATAATAGACCCACATGAATGCATCGTAACACTTCAAATAAAGCGCATGAGTCGCCTAAGAATTCATCTATCAGTTCCATTGGCTTATCTTCAATCCATAGTTTCCATGCCTAAAATAAAAATCAAATATTAGTGGGTTTGACTCCCTTTCAATTTGCCTACAACTATTGCTAGAACACTAGAATTACATGGGGCTTTGTATGACCCGGTGATTTCACATCTAAGTACTGAAAGAGTTGCTAGTGGAACTACAACACATTGAAATAGTGGACTGCCGGTGTTCATACTTACATGTCCTAGAAGATTAAGGCATCGGCTTGGGTCACAAAATCCCTTGTTCTTCTTCCCGCTCACGATCTCTAGTACTAAAACTCCAAAGCTAAAAACATCGGATTTCACCGAGAATTCTCCATACCCAGCATACTCAGGAGACATATAACCACTGTAATATATCATTACAAAGTAAAAAGAAGTGCAAAAACCTACATACTTTAAAATATTAAAGAAGTTTAAGAGTACTCACAATGTTCCAACAATTCTATTGGTGTTGGCCTCTGTTTGATCTCCCCCAAATGTTTTAGCAAGGCCAAAGTCCGAAATTTTTGGGTTCATATTATTATCTAGTAGGATATTGCTAGCCTTGAGATCTCTATGGATAATTCTCAATCTAGAGTCTTCATGAAGATAGAGAAGCCCTTTAGCAATTCCACCAATAATGTTGTTACGCAAACGCCAATCAAGTAGTCTACTCTTCGTTCGGTCTGTCAATTTTCATATTCTTGTTAGTACATAACTGACTAAAATCTCAACAAAATAATTCATTAATAAAAAGATGAAATGGCTAAATATGAAATCAAAGTTCAAACCAAAAATAAATGAGTCCAAGCCTTTGTTGAGCATGTATTCATAGATTAACAATTTTTCATTTTCTTGAATGCAACAACCGAGAAGCTTCACAAGATTGCGGTGTTGAAGTTTGGTGATTAATATAACTTCATTTTTGAACTCGTTTAATCCTTGTCCAGAATTCTTTGAAAGCCTCTTTACAGCTATTTCTTGCCCCCCAAACAATGTACCCTAAAATGCAAAAGTTCAATGGAAAAGTTCAGTTTAGTTAGGAAAAGAATATAGTTCAACTGGCTAGGTTGTTATTTACCTTGTAGACAGATCCGAAGCCACCTTCTCCCAACTTGTTGGTGCTTGAAAAGTTATCAGTGGCATTAGCTATGGCTGTCAGATCAAATATTGGCAACTCCATATCTTCCTTCCTGCCTTCATTGTTATTATCGCTTCTAAGGCATATTTTTCTCGTTCCTGAAACAATAAGGGACTCATTGGGCCTAAATAATTTCAAAATTCTATTGTTAAAGCATAGAGTTGACCCCTTTATCTGATGTTTCTTCTCAGTTGGAGACTTCTGATTTAAATTACTTAACAAAAAATATATTATCACTATTACCATTTTTAACTTTGACAATGTGGATCATGAGGCAAAACTTACTGTTGAAATAGGTTTCATGAGGGAACAATCAAATATTGGTGAATATTAATCACAAGTAGATAAGAATAATTGGTAGGCACATAATATATATTACGTGATAGCTAGGGAGGTGTTTTTGGACTGTTAAGATTCCACAAAATTGCAGATGGGGATGGAGAGATATACTTAAACTTCGGAATGAGGCTTAGGCAGTTCATAAAGTTTGAACTGTGGGATGCTAAGATAATTTACCTTTGGCATGACATTTGGCACCCAGATGAGATCCTTTTCATGAAATATGGATTTAGGGTGATTCATGATGCATCAAGTAGACCTGAGGCAAAAGTGGATTCTGTCTTGAAAAACAAAACTTGGGTATGGAAGCCTGCAAGATCAGAAGACCTGGTCACCATACAGAGTCAACTTTGAGGGGTAACTCTGCTAAGAGTGAAATCTTCATTGCTGCTATTTCACCAAGTATAATAAGGCCACAAATTTCTGACTAGCTGAAATTTAGAGAAGGTAAGCTCCCTATAAGGTATCTTGGGATGCCTCTTATTTCTAGAAAAATAACTGAGAAGGATTGCAAGCCTCTCATTGCTAAGATTACTACTAGAATCAATTCTTGGTCTTCCAAGTTGTTGTCCTATGCAGGCAGGCTCTAGCTGATTAAGTCTCTGCTATTTTGCCTTCAAGTGTATAGATCTAGAATGTTTATCCTTCCAAATAAAGGGCATTATGGTTGTGGAACAAAATTTAAGTAGCTTTCTTTGGAATGTATTTAGTTCTTCAGCATCTGGTGCAAAGGATTGAAGGTGAGTTAGGATTGAGATGACTTGAGGAGTGGAATAAGGCTGCAATCATGGATTTTATTTGGGATCTCTTTGCTCAGGAATTTTCCATTTAGGTGGCTTGGGTTCATGCAAATCTTCTTAAAGGTGGGAGCTTTTGGGTGGTGAAGATCCCTTAGGAATGTACCTTGTCTTGGAGGAAGATTTTCCAGTTAAGGAAGATCACTAGGCCTTTCATTAAATTTGTAGTTGTAACGGGTGAAATCGTTTCATTATGGCATGATTGGTGGTATCTTGATAGCATTCTCTATGTGAAATATGTCATTAGAGTATTTTATGATGCAGCCAGCTCCTTTGATGCAAGAATTTCTTGTGTCTTGAGAAATGGCAACTGGATGTGGAAACCTGCTTGATCTAAGTAGCTGGTAAATATTCAAAGTTGAGTTTGATGGAATTGGGAAATGAGAAAAAACCTGTTTGGGTTCCAGGAAAAGAACAAGGCTTGAAATGTTTTAAGACAAGGCTTCCTGAGCTTAAATGGTAGAAGTTGATATGGTTTTCAAAAGAAATTTTCAAGCATGCTACTATTGGGTGTCTAGAAATGCATAACAGGCTAGCAACAAAGAATAGGTTGCTATAGTGAGATGTTACTTCTCATTGTGTCCTGTGCAGATAGTGGAGCACTTATTCTTTAAGTGCTCTTTCTCTAAGAGAGTTTGGAAAACATCTTTAGCTGGTGCTTAATCAAGAACCCCATAGTCCAATGGGATGACATTGTGGCATGGGGAGAGGAGCATCTGAAAGGCAAAAGTCTGAGGTTTGTTTTATGCAAGTTAGCCCTGTGGGCTGTTGTTTTGGCAGCAAAGGAATGCTATTGTCCATCAAGGGAATATTAATTCAGAGGAAGGCAGTGTGATATTGATAAGACAGGAAGTTGAAAACAATTAAGTACAGCGGCAGATTCTGTAACTCTGTTATGAATTAGTCAATTTGTTGTTCGTGGGGTATCTCTGATGTTGTGTTAAGAGTCGATGTAACCTTTTAACTCTGTTACTTAGTTTGTTGTAAGCTTCAGGATGGCCTCTGTGAGGATGAAATGAGAGAAAAAAATGAGATGGGTCATG
>BKZX01001854.1:13220-26089 GCA_014362285.1 Fagus crenata | reverse complement strand
GCCAAAACTCATCTACGTATTATTGTAACACCTGCTGATGTACCTCAGAGTTGGGCTGTACCTTCCTCAGGTGTAAAATGTGATGCTGTACCTGGTCGTTTAAATCAGATATCTATTTCGGTACAACGAGAAGGAGTTTACTATGGTCAGTGCAGTGAGATTTGTGGAATTAATCATGCCTTTACGCGTGCGCCCGGAAACATAGGCCGACTGCTGAGCCCACTCTGGCTCAGCCGCACCACCCGGGGTGCGAGCCACCCGAGAAGCAAGCTATTACAGCGAGCGGCTGGAGCTATAGGGAGCCGAGGAGCAAGGCAGTAGATAAGATAGAAGAAGGGGCCAGGCTCCCGGTGGAGCAGAGGAGACGGTTAGGATAACGAACTTGAAACGCGGAGCCCTAGCGGCCGGCGAGCGAGTGGTTAGTGGCCAATAGCGCCCTAGTTGATGGCATTCCTCTCTGCGGCTGGCACTCGAGGAACCACGGGGCACTCCATACAGAGCAAGCAAGTCTTAGGGATGAGACGCCCGCGCAAGGACCTCAAGTCTCATTAGGAGGTCGAACCAAGGACCTATGGAAGTCGGGGCTACCCCGTCCCCATGGGCAACGCAACAGTGTCCTGAGGAAGGAGTTTAGAGGCCTTATAGTAGCACGGACTTCTTTTTCTTTCTAGGTCATGCGAAGGGGGCCAGTCCAAGATCGTACTGTTCCTCTACAAAGACAACAGACGCTCTCAACGGCCAGGCGCCACTCTCTTTCTGAGTTATTCCAGCTTCTTCATGATTTCGTGCCGCGGTGAACAAACAAAATAAAAAGGGCCGTCTCCGCGGAAGGAGAAGGACCTGCAACGGCAGAGACTATTGACCCTATTCTTGTTCCTAGCCGTCTGTTACGAGTCCGGGAAGCCTGGAATCCTAAATATGAGGGATCCCTCAAAATAGAGAAGGGCGGGCAGGGCTTCCGCAAGGGCCTCACCCCTCTTCCCGGTCAAGATAGATGGGAAGGGGCCCTATCAAGTAAAGGCCATAACCAGCCTCTTTATTTATGTACGTACACCTTTGTTTCAGGGTGGGGCCGCCCTTCCTCCTGCTAATCCGGCCATTTCCGAACCTGTCTTTCCCACCCCATTCAATTCAATGGAGGACTTCTCAATTCTTGCGATTCCCAGCCCCCTTAGCTTATAATTATTATATATTTATAATAATTATAAGCTCCCCTTTCTCTAATAATAAAGTAAGGCTATGAAGCCCTTCCTTCAGCTGGTTTTGGCTTGCCCCTTGTATAGGTTGGAGCTATGAAGCTTACCTTATTATTATGAAAAGGGAAAAGGGCTTTTTCAGCTTGCTGCTCGCTTTCTCGCTTCCGAGAGGCGAAGGGAGCCTGACTTACGCTTTCCAAGCCTGGCGCGAAACGAAGGGATTGGATTTCACCTATGATCAGATCAGTGGGCAACCATAGTTTACTTTTTTTCGTGGTGTTGTTGACGTTGTTGAAAGCGAATTTTTAAGTAGGCCTCGCTTTTCGGAGCTGCTCACAGCTCACACTATGGTTGAGGAGGTGCCGTGAAGATCTAGGAGTGTGAGCAGTACGAGCTGAAAGGCTCCCATCCTGTTTGGAGGGCAGGGGGCATAGATGCCAAACAAACCTGACCCCTATCTATCGTCGTAGAAGCTGTTCCTCGGAAAGATTATGGTTCTCGGGTATCCAATCAATTAATCCCCCAAACCGGGGAAGCTTAAGCGGAAATGAAAGAGTAGGGTGAGGGATAAGGGGGGAAGCCACTAAATTGAAGGCTTCGCTCGCTCGCTCTAACGCTCCTTTAGTAGACAGCGAGTGGAGTGCATAAGCCCTTTTAGAGATAGGGGCGAGTACTACACGAGCTCGTAAGTTAAGTACGGAACGAGCCTTGTCTACGAAGCAGAGCGACCTCGTCTTGCTTGCTTCTGGCGAAGCTTCTAGCACTAGATAATAGGCATTCTTGTATGGTAGGAATACTACTTTTTAGGCCGACCATTACTACATAGGAGCGATAGCGAAGCCAAGCCGTATAAAGGCGAGCAGCCCTTATAGCAATAGCAAACGGCCTACTTATAGCCCTATTTTTCCCATTTTTTTTTTTCAGGGGAAACCCCGGCGCACACCCATTTATTGCCTTTTTTAGTTATGCGCGGCCGCGCGTGGTAACAACCAATTCTATATCTCTTTAGACCATGACTAGTAATGACACTCTATCGCTTGCACTCGTAGCGGTTGCTACTTTTTTGGGATTTCCCTCTCCTGTCTTTGTCGGAGAAGATTCTCCTCAATCAGGAAACGGGCAAGGGAAGAGGACCTTTCCTTGTTAGAAAGGGAATCCAAGCGAGCCAGATTGGATGAAGCAACATCCAATCAAGTTGCTCCCGAGACCCTCTCCGAGTCCCCGATTGTCGAGTCTTCGGCGATTGCTTCCCCGGGCAGCGATACGGTTTCGGTGGAGGACAGTGAACAGAGCTTGGACCCGGCACCGGACTCCTACTCCTACCTGGACGGAGATCTCGACTCTATTCATCACAGTGCCGGAGAGACCCTTTATAACCTTCTGCAGAAAGCGGGGATTAAAGCTCCACAGAGCTGGACGATGCCCGAACTCGCTGCAGAGGTTTTCGATGCTCAGGGGGACATTCCCTATGCGTCAGAAGTCTTACAGGATCTGTTAACCCACCAGGTTAACAGCTTCTACTTTGAGCAAACGGTCGAGCTCGTCCGTCTTATAATGGGATAGGCGGAATTGGAATCTATTAGCGGCGGCATTCTCCCTTTTTAATCAATAAATGGTCTCATGGGAATCGGGCAGAGGTATGGTTCCTCTGTTCGGTTTTCCACGATGTGCCGTATTGGTGGGGCCGAAAACCGGCCCCGATCTCGCCCACAATATAAAAATATCATGAATATCCGTCGACCGTTATCTCCTCCTCTTCATGATATTAGGTTGGATTTATGTTCATTCGCTCTGCTCGCGGAGCGGCATACCGGAAAAAAAGAGAAAAGAGTGGAGTTGTTGCTAAAGAAGCCCAAAAGAGCTCCTATCTCTTGCTGAGTCCGGGCCCTCCAAGCTTCCAACCGAAACCGAATCACTCGGTCAGGTGGTTTTACGTCCTATCCCACGTAAGGTAAGGGCAAGGTAAGCTCGATTTCACCGAAAGACTTGTTCGGAATTTCAGACAGATAGAAGTTTCAGTGATCACTTATGCAATTTCGAATCTCACCTTTCCCCATCTCCCTACGAGTGTAGGAGCCGAAAGAGATATGTGCATTATCCGCATTCAATTTCACATCACTCGAAGTAGTCAACATATCCACAGTCACATCCAGTCCGTAGGATGGCAAGCTAGTCAACGAGGACACGTCCATGACCGAAGGTCCCATAGGCCCACAGCCGAAGTCAAAGGTCTTCGTAGATGTGCTCCAGAAGCACAGGGCTGCAGCGATCATCGAGCGATCCATGAGGATATTTTGCTTGGAAAATGGAATGCATTCCTAGATGCCAACATTCTTCCAAATCTCCACAATCTTGTCATCACTCTCCATACGCTCTACCCAGTTAAGCCATTCCTTTTGAGGTTTTGGCCATCTTATCACAATCACAGAATTCTACTGGAAGCACTTGGTCCAGTCTGGAGCCTGAAGGTTGAAAAAGAGGGTTTCTCCGGGATATTGAGGGAAGACTTGGTGGATGAGATCCGAGACTGGGCTTTCTTAAAAGCAAGGACCTAAGGCAGGAGCGGGGTGACTTTCGAAGGGGACAACGATGGCCATATCATATTCACCAGTTGGCTAGGGGTTCTTTGGTTTGGAAAGGGTGGTAGACAAAGAAGGGGATGGAGAAAGGAGAGTCAAAGAGGTTGAGCACAATTGGAAGAGAATTAGGAAAGGAAAGTCTTTGACAGACCGGTAAAGGAATGAGAGATCCTCTTCATTCTTAGTGAGGCTTCCCTATTCAAGTTATCCCATAAAATAAAGTGCATCTACGGTCAATAAGTGTCCTTCCGCTTTTAGGTGCCTAGCTCGAGAGGGCAAGAACTCTATAACATCCGATTTGGTAATTAAGACAAGATCCGATTCTCGGAAAGAGAGTCAAAGAGACCTGGCTTTCTACCCTGTGCCCCTTGGACAGACAGGATCGCCTTTCCTTTGAAAGGGCAGACATTTCGCGGCCTTGGACATACCTTTCACAGCTAGATTTACGCGGTCGCTTAGGTCACGAACTCTTCAACACAGAGGAAAAGAAGCTTCAATTAGTCCAGGGGCAAGCTTCGATTCGAGCTATAGTAAGAGATTTCGTCGATGATGAGAGAAATTTCATAGAATAGGATCTCTCGTTGACATAGATAGAAAAAATCGATCTTGAGGAAAGAGTCCTTCATTCATGCCTTTCCTTTGCCACAAAATGACAAGGAAGACCTTGGTGATGCGGTTGCGGGACAAAGAAAATCAATCTTCTTGATCGTTTTCTTTTTATCGTCGATCCGGATAGGTTTTTGTGCCACCTTCGAGAATAGTCCCAGCTAGCTAAAGAGGAACTTCTAGTAACTACTGAATCCGAGGTCTACTCCACAACAGCGATAGCCCGCCGGTTTTCTTTGCGTTGAGGCCGATTTAAAGCACTCGTCTCAGTCTTTCCAGTAGAGACAATCCTTGCTCAGAAGCTGTTTTAGCGTGTTTAAAGGCCGGGTCCACCCTGATGTGAGACACTCGAAAAGGACTTCACCAGCGTTTGTGATATATCTGTTGTTAGGCAAATGGAACCGTTTGGGTGTCGGCGAAGAGGAAGACCAGCCCACGGACCCTTACTTTCAGATGTGTGGTTTCAGCATACCGATAGAAAGAGCACTGAATGGAAGCTGACCCCTTCCCTCGACAAGTTCAGTTGTCTGGTCCATAACATTCATAGTTGGACTACTCTACCTACACGGGAATAGAGGACTCGGTCATAATTGGACTCTACCTACACAGGAACAAGTTCCATACAATCATATTTGGGTAGGGTTTCCGCCATAACTGGCTTTACTAAATGGATTCGATCCCACCTCGCTGTGCCCTCAGCTCTTCCTCAAGTGGTAGTACCATTCCTCTTTCGTTGCCCTTACCATCACATACATTTTGGATAAAAAATTAAGAAAAGGTTTCGCCAGCCTTGCTCCATCAACTAGAGTTGGGTATCTACCTTCTTTGTCAGTGTTATTTTCTGCCTTTGCTCATACCAGGCTTCCTCATCATGCATGGCCCATAAAAACTTTATATCTACTGTGATTCATTTACTTAGTAACGAGTGCTCGCGCTCCGCTTCTCTTCCCTTTGCCCGCTATTCACTTGCTCTGGTCTTTGAGACTTCGTCTCCCCTTGACGCTTCCGCTGCTGCGCTTTTCCTTCAACTGCATACCTACTAGAGGTTTAAGTCCTATAAAGTATAAAATTCAAGCTTATACAGGGCCTATACAGGAAGAGTTCAATGATCGGATTCTTTTGTAGAACACTTTGATAGGATAAAGCTTTGGAGGAACAAGATTGAGGTTAGGAAGATGGGGTAAAATTCCTCGTAGTGAGTGAGGTAAAAAAGAAAGAGCTTTATATAAGAAAAAAAATTCAATTACGACCTGGACGAAGGAAGGTTAGCGACCTTACCTCATCTTTGGATTATATCGTCGAGCCAGGGCTCGCAGATCGAGATCTTCCAATCCTTGATCTAGTACCAAATTTAGGGGTTGATGAGATGGACTCGTAATGTACAACCGATACTGGAGAATGAAGTTCGTAACGGAATCAAAGCAAAAGTGGTACAACTCGATTCGATGACCCCCCTAACCGTTTCAAGTGGGACTCTTACTACTCTAGTCTACCTTAAAGCTAGCCCGGGCAGTCGTTCGAATCCGTCACTGGACTTATTCCGTGGGCGGGGTCGTAGTTTCTTCCTCTAGGCTAGCCCGTTACTCCCTTTGATCCGTCATTTCGGGCAGGAGATTGTGACCCAACAGATGGGACCTAAGCCGAAGAAGTCAGCCCAACCAGATCAAGTGGTAGAGGCGGGATATTCAAAAGAAAGGGTTTGGTATTACGTGTAAAGCCCTACTTCCTTAGAAAGCCGGTCAGCTTGCTTCTTTTTGACCCGTATTTGAGTCTAGTTTAACCCGGCGGGGCTCAGAAGCGCAGGCTATGGCTAGTACGCTCCTAAGTGTATATAATAGTAGTTCGGTCAAGCTTAAGCAGGCTAAGGCTAAGCTAAGGGAGGGTTAGGCTACTATGATGATTCCATTTTTTAAGCCATAGTCATAGCCCAAAGGAAGACATGTATTTAGATCGTTTCACTCTTTGTAGCCCGTTGAATTCGTGCTTAAGAATCCCATCGCCTCGACATGATTGATCTCGTACCTTCGCCCCTGTCAGCTAAAGGACACTGGAACCGAGATAGGTTAGAATTGCCTCTCAAGCCAAGCCTGCATTCGGAAGAGGTAGAAAAGCCGTCAATCAAAGGAAAATCCCCGCGCCCCCTTGTGGAGCACGGGTTCGGGTTACTTCCTTCCAACTATTGTGCTTTTTGTCAGTAAGGAAGGGCAGTTCAGTTCAGTTGTTTTCCATTCTACTGAAGTAGCCTGCATCGGACACCTCCACCGCATGAACACTATAGGGACTTTTAGTTTGAGATCCCTGACCTTGTCCTTTCGCCGGAATCTGAACCAGGAACTCGAAATCTGGCTTTTCGACTCCTACGGCCTGCGCCCAAGCATCATGTACTATGCTTGCACTCTCCGTATGAATCTTGGAAACACACTGGCATGCGTCTCCCATCTGCGTGTTTTGGCAAACCCCCTCCACGAGTTGTTTTACTACTTCAATCCATTGTGGGTTCAGAGTCTGGCTTGGGACCAGGTTGGCTAGCTCGGGCAGATACGCCCACCATACGGTAAAGCCGATAAACAAGGCCATTGAAAACGAGAGCGAATAGCCCATTAGCGTTAGGTGATTATAGATCCTCCGGGGTGTCTGGTCAAGGGCATCAAAAAAAGATCTCCTCATTAGTAGGATGTTGTTTGATTTTCGATCCTTCTTGGGCTGCGTCTAAAAGGCTCATATCTCTCTCAGGCGAGCTTCGGTGCCAAGGTCGCCTTTGGTGATGCCCAAACAGTACTGATCCGACGGATGCCCCTGTCATTTTTGCCGCAGATGACCGCTTTGACATATTCGCCCGGATTACGCTTTCAAATCAATAGGTCATTGACCTCCGTACCTCTTTTGTTTGAACAAGCCTTGTTACTACAGCTTGTTACTAAAGAAAGAATGCCATACTATCGAATTATAGGCGAGATGAAGCAAGCAAGGGAAGAGTTCCGACAAAGCAATTGATCCAGTTAAGACCGATAAATAGAGTACGGGACAGGACCCATACTAACAGGGGACGTAGAACATATTTATTTACAGGACTCGCTAGACAGAACTAAAAGCTAGAAGAAAGATGACCGGGGACCGGGAATCGAACTATTAAATTCAAGTAAGGACCGATGACCATCAACGGACCTTTATAATCTTATAAAACCCTTACTCAAATCGATTATTTGCACGGATCTGCTGAAATAAGGCCTATAGTCGCATTTGAATTGATAGAGCATTTGAATCTCTCGTACTGAGGGACGACCTATGAGATGGCTTGAACCAGGCTTTCTACTAAATCAATGAAGCCATATACATATAGAAGAACTAATGGACAGACCAGACCGCATAAGACTACTGGAATGGAAAGAAAGAGAAGGGATTCACGGGCATTAGAGAAAAAAGGAATACAAAATAGTCGTCTGCCGGAATGGAAGAAAGCCGTTGAAAAGCAGGGTAAGTGGTCCGCCAGCCAGCCCGGGAGGGATTGTAGGAATTCGAGAAGTGATGAATGATGATCGCATAGCTGCCGGAAAGCGTGATGACCAAGTTGGTTCTACCTGCCTTTGATGGCTCCATCCGTCCATAACCGATTTCCTTTGTTAGTCGAGCGGAGACTGAGTGATCCTCCTTTCCCCCCACGATCTGAGGAGTGGGAGCCGAGATCTCATCCATAGCCTGTGGCACATGCCATTGTTCCAACCATCGGGCTTTGAGCCACCCGACTCTCCCTGTTCAGCAATAATAGATAGCAGCTAATCTAGTTGATCCCGTATAGGCGGAGGTGAGGACGGAAAAAGCGGGGGGCGAAACCAAAGCTAGAAGTGGTTTATCCGGGCTGGTTGAACCAGTTTGCCCGAAAGAAGCACCAATAGCATACTCCAATTGCTATCATGGTTGGAGCATAGATAGCAAAGGTATGGGTAGAGGTAAAATGAACACATCTACCAGTTAGGTTAAACTCTCAATCCATATCCGTTAATACGCGGACCCCTTGGGCCTAAAACGAACTGAGAGACCGGTAATAGAAAGAAAATAGACTCGAGGAAAGCGAAAGACTAGACTGAGCTTTGCTTTCGCTATTCTTTAAACTTTGGCATAGAAGCCGGAACTCGGAACTAGACGGAGGGGAACTACTTGCCGTAGAGGCTTACTTACAAGAAGGTAAATCCACAGCAGACTGAACTACCCGATGCGGGACCTCCTGGCCTGAGAGCTGACTTAGAAGATGTCACTCCCCTTGGAAGCTCTAGCTCGTAACTATTAACTCTAGGAAATTAGCTACTAGGCAAATAACCGATGCAGGAACTCCTAAGCGCGATTTTCTTTACACAGAGGGAGTAGCTAAACTGACCTTAGCCGGAACTCTCCTTAGCGGCTTCCTTATAAGAGGGGGACTTCCCATTTGGTCAACTTTAGTGTAGTTTCTGATGTGATGTAACTGTTAAGCTTAGCTCTTTAGTTTACACTTTGCCCGAGACCTCGCATCAGCTGATCTACGACCACCCTCGCTACTAAAAATAAGAAAGTCTAGACGGGTGACGAATCAACTAGAACTACTCGGTTAGCTCTTTTCTCCTTGTTCCGAAGATTTCCTGAAAGTATACGATAACTCTTAATAATAGAATGAAAGTAGAAGAAATACCTCTTTGAATAAAGTAATAAGATTCAGAATAAATCTTCTTCACAATAGAAGCAATGTTCTGCTAATGTTCTTCTGTCAACTTACTTGATGCAGAATGTTCTGCAATAAAGTATGAATCTCATTCTCTTGCATGAGTGACAGAAGTAGATTCTTACAAGAGAGCAAATCTTCTTCATGATTCTTATTTTTATTGAATGAGGGGAGCCCCAAAGGGGCGAACGATAGTATCGATGTATTGAGGTTTAAGCCCTGATATCTATTATTCCCAGTGCCTGTGCCGTAGCTAGCCTGACCATTGAAAGAACTCTCTTTAGCTGCTCACTTAGGTCGAAGTGAAAGATTTGGATAGGCTATCATGGCCGTAGAAGAGATTGAAGACTTGTTACACCCAATCCGACGACTATTATGACTCTTACCCTAGGTCTCACCCTTGCCCTAGACCTAACAGCAGGAGCCCGGCCCGCGAGGATAGACGCATCGGGAACTCCAAGCCTTATAGCTTACTTATCAGAGGGTAACTTCCCATTCAAAAGGCTAGACTTTAGTGTAGTTTCTCATTTGATGTCACTGTTAAGATTTGATCTCGGATAAGACCCGGAAAAGACAAGAAAGAAAGAACACATAATCAGACTAAAAGGCAGCTAATTAGCCTATAGAGTCTGACCAGTTTGATTAAAGGAGAGAGAGGATTATAAGGGAGACTTAGTTCCAGTAACTACCTGACTTAGATAACCTTAGCAGCAGGAACTAACCCATGCAGGAAGGCACTACTTAGCACTAGCAACAGCAGAACTAGCGCTGTGTAAAGATCAACTCCTGCTGCTATGAGTCTCGTCTTCGTGTAGTTCCCGGCTGCTAAGGAAGAAAGACTGGCGACAAAGACCCATAGACTGACTAGCTACCAGAAAAGAAAGAAGTAGGGCAATAAAATAGCGGGCTATGTAAATAGATGGGCTCACGCTCTCCACCTGGTAACCCCTCCCTTGATATGATAGTAGGAGTCCCTGCTATGGCACTATCTGACGTTAAGTCGAAGATGAGGGGTTCTTCTGCTTCTTCCCTATCCAGTTGAGGTCTCTCGAGCCAGCTTGTCTGGTTTATCGGTCCCCCCATAATAGCATTTGGCGTAGAATGAGAGGCTAATAGATAGAGTAGGCAGCAGAAGCTCAACAAAGTTCCACGAGGGACTATAAAGAGTCGCTGAAGATTATAGGACATCTGACTTTGTCGCCTCTTTTAGGCATTCCCCCCCCAGGGAAGTAGTTTGTTCCAGTCACTAACGTCCTCCCTTTTGGAAAAGGATTGAGTGTCTTTCTTTGGAGGCCCCCAATGCCTAACCTAATCGGGGATTCCCCATAGATGGATCAAGAAAGTAGGGCTCTTATCTTTCAACGCCTTTCGTGGTTTGGGAGGAAATCTCAAGAGTCCGCCCGAAGAGATGAAGGAATGAATGCGTAAAGTCGAGAGTACGCCGTCTGGAAGCGGGGCTATTAGGGGCCAACTCATAAATTCGAATGCTACTCTTTATGGTTCCAACCCCTATTTTCAAATAAAGACTCTTCTCTGTCCTGGGATGCCCTTTTCTCATTCTGCGGGAAGTGCTGATCGTAGCTGGGTCAACGACTTCTTTTGGGATGGGTGTCATGAGACGCTATCTCAGATGAGAATAGGCAAAGACGCAGCCGAAGCCGCCTCTGAGGAGATGGCCTAATTTCTATTCTATCTATGGACATTTCAATCGAGAAGAATCTAGAGTGTGAGGCCTGTCACGTCAAATCAAGTACTAGTAAGAACAGAAGGGCATCTAAGGTATGAAAACCTGTCTAGGAAGAATGTACCGAAACATCATACTAGCCTGAAAGCGCTGCCTTACTAGAATAATGTATGAGGATGGACAGATCGAGTGCATTTCCACTCATGGAGAGGGGGGAGATTTTCACTAGATTTCAGAAGTGGGACAAAGAGAGGCTTTTTCGAGTCTTTGTCTCCGATACCTCCTCTCAGGGCAGGGAAGTAGCCTTCTATCTCCGACCGAGCAAAGCGCCTTGCTGGTTCTAAATAAGAGAGTAGGCGTGCGTTTGGTTTTGTTAGGATTTCCATATCTGCCTACCTTCCTTTATTTCAAGGTGAGATAAGTGCCTCCAGGTTGTCTGGTAATTTTTTGAGTATCTGAATCATAGATTATGCCATACTATTATATGGATTTCTTCCACGTGCAAATCTACTCTCTTGGGCTATCTCCCGCGTAGGAATGTCTTGTATCGGCCCATTTCTTGCAAGAAATCTATGTGAGGTTAGTTTTGTCAAATAAAGTAAAGGTCGTGGTCCAATACTAGCTCTATCTCCGAGTTACTTAGAATATACAGAAGAGGGGGACCTCTCCGAGTCCTCCACAACTGATTGTGTAAGAGTTGGGCGGGGGATGGGTTGATGTTGCTGGAGTTAAGCGATACGAGCATAAAGGAAAGAACCCGGATATACCATAAGATTGTGTAACAGACTAGTCGGCTATTTTTTGTTCCTACAGGAAAGAGTAGGGTGCCCTACTAATTGCGTAAGAGAGTCCTAAGGGGGCTACCTAAACGATCGTTGAAAGGCTTAAGAGAGGCCAGGAAGGACAAATCAAAGAGAAGGGTGGTTCGTAGATCAGTATGAACTTCAGCGTGAAGTGGTCGGGTTCACTCCTTCTAGAGGAAGGGATTCGCTTAACTGATTGCGCCATAAGTACAGTACTAGAGTAAAGGAGGAACTTTTAAAAGAAAGGAATGAAAGAATGATTAAACCTGCGGTCCATCGCACTTGCGATAGGCTCGGGCTTCTATGAGCTTCAGCCTCTCTGAGCCCTTAGCTCCCAATGAATTCGAACTTGCAAAGAAAGGGATCACCGGAAGTGGAGCTCTCTCCTTATATCAAAAAAGAAAGAAAAAGTAAGGACGATGCCTCGGTAGACGCTCAGCTTGTCTTCAGCATCCGCAAGTTTTTTTGGCAGCCTCAGATAGGAATGGCTAAACTGGACTCAACCTTTGAAGAGATCGCCCCTTGATGCCCTATCCGTGGCGAGGCCGAGGCCGCGTCAAAATTGGGACCTGCCTTCCCACCAAAGTCCACTATGAAAAGCACGCAGAGAACTAGAGATGGCGCCTAAGCCTCAAAATGGAGCTCACGCTACGCGAATCCTTCTTCCGAAGCACGTGCTTAGCGCCTGGCTCCCCCAGCCCAAGTCGTGCTATCCTCCTGTAGGTGATTGCTTAACTGAATTGCCCTCTGCCAACCTTCTGACTCTACAAAGCGAAAGAGTGAGTCCTCCCTTATCTAGACCCGAGACTCCCCAAAGGAAAGAGCTTGATCCTTTAACCATGTTTTGAAATCAGGTTTTGATTGGCTTAGTATTCAGTAAGCCTGAAAGGACTCGGACAGTTAGACCTCATCTACTGCGCCCTCCTCTCGCGCTTAAAGCTCAGCTCAACGCTTTCTTTCTCACATTCTACTAATTGAATCAGCTCTTTTTTAATCAACTAATTAGAACTAATTACATAGATGATCTGCCTGCTCCCTTACTTGAAGAACATGATTTCAATTGATAAATTTCAATAAAAGATTTCGATCAACTAATTGCGTGCTTTCGTAATCACTGAACGTGCGTTGCGAATGGACTCATTGCAATCAATTCTGAGATCGCTTCGCGAGGGCGCGCGCGGGGCAAGGGTGCTCGTAGATCACTTGCTCGTTACAGAACATCGCAGGCTCAGGATCACTATCATTCGGCTGACCTGGATTCGATTCCACGTGCCCCAAGGTAAGAGCGTAGTGAGATACGTGAATGCG
>BKZX01001854.1:0-13210 GCA_014362285.1 Fagus crenata | reverse complement strand
TTATAGAATACCGTATCTATCCATCCTAGCTTTTATACGATTAGCCTAACCAGCGAAGGTAAAGACCTAACCTGGTCGAGTCGATTACACACGTCTGTATTAGGCTGCGGGGTACTACGAGCTTGTTAAAGCGGAGAGAACATGAGCGCTTAAGCGAAGCGGAGCACCATTAGAGTATAGTAAGCAGCGTATTATAAAAGACAGTAATACGACCAGGTGGCCTTCACTACAGAGCTATACCTATACGAAGGTCCTCGCTCCGGGGATTCGGCTTAGTAACCATCTCCGTCCACCTTTTCGGCTTAGGTTACTCAGTCAACAGACTCGGCTTAGGGTTCCAAACCTGCCCTATGGTTTAAGAAGAGCTTATAAAAGGAGTTGGTGTTAAACACCGATAAGAATTCATTCTAACTAGTAGCTACTCATTACACACAAGAAAGAGGTCCGGTTTCAGTTCAGTCTACGGTCTCCCCACCGGCAGTCGGATATCAATAATAACTTACCCTGCGGTAGTAGAGTGAGGAGTGAACGGACTCAAATACAGTTGTCAGGAGGGGCTCCGGCTTCTAGGAATGAGAATGAGAATCGGCACCGTTCCTGCTGTGAGAGCTTGACTGATGCTATTCTACCTTGCCTTTTTATTTACTGATGTAAAGTAGGAACGCCCACTTTGAGGTTTCCGAACGGTCACGCTTTACCGCGTTGTCTCAGTGGTAAGGGGGCTATGAGCTAAGCTATACTTGTAATCAAAGGCTGACCCCGCGGAGAACCATCTAATGCTGTACTAGACTAGCTACTGTATGGCGCAAAAAAAGAGCTCGTTAGGAGTCGTGGTTGGTGAATCCAAACGCTTGCGAGAAGCGTCTGTTCCGCTTTATCCTTTAACTAATTTTATGTAAAAAATAATTTATCCACTGGTCTTTCTACGCTCGATCTCTACTCCCCGAAAGGTTACTCTCCTTTCTACGGTCCTTTTATGTATGCACGTATAGTCCTTATACGTCATCTTATGCGCGTGCAGTCTCCTTATCTCATGTATAGTCTCCCCTCATAGGTCGAGTACTCCTATTTGCGTCGAGTAACTACTGCTCTCGTTTGCGTCAAAAGTACTCTCGTTGCATTTTCCTTACGGCTTAGCCATCTATTCCACTTAGTTCTGCCACTGGCTTGCTATCTGCGGTCTGCCCTGAGTGAGTCTTCGATCGGCCTATCGAGTGTAATGGTCTATCCGATATAAACGAATGGCTCTTCCGCCCCCACTGCTCTCAGCTCTCATTCTGTGCCTCCCTTCGGCTGCTAGCTTCGTCCACGAGTCAGTCCTCACCTGGCCACTGTGGTATGCATGAGTCCCATTCCTTCTTTGGCTAGCTCCATCCACAGTAGTGTATGTAGTCGAGATATGCCCCCGTCGGCTTAGGAGCTCATCCCGTGCTATGCGTAATAAATCCCAGTCCCTTTTTGGCGGCTAGAGCGAGGTGGATCGCTTCATGGATTTTGCTCATACTCGATTTGCTCTTGTCTTGCTCAGTAGTCCCGCGTTGTTAGCAGCGAATCTTGAAAGTGAATCTCTATCTGTTATGAGTGAATTCCGTAGGGGAACCTGTGGCCAGATTGAAGAGAAGAAAAGACAGTTCTCCAGAAGACCTATCAATCATCAATGATTGCTTCACATATTGAAAATGTACTTCACTCTACATCTCCTTATGATTCTTCAAATGAAAGAAGAAGTAATTGCAATGTACCGCCGATGTGCAAAGAAATCGCTGTATTATGAACGTTATCTTCCCCAACAGGTGAGTTTTTTCTCACGTGCAGGACTGGATCTTAGCCAAACGGTGACCGGGTTACGTTCGTAAACGTGTAAACCACTGTTGGGCGCTGGTTCCTCGATCTCTGTTCTTGCTCGTGAAAAGCAGCAGACAATGTTGCCTTGCTTGTTCGCTCACTCGTTGCTTGTTGCATACGTTCAAATGGCTTTTGTTGAAGGCTTCAAGAGTGAGTCAAGGTTCTTAGCCACCGGGGACCGGCCTTAGTAAAGTCAAGGCACCTATGGGCTTTACTTCCTCTCCCGTTGGTCGAGCTACTCCGGTCCTCTGCTAAGATACTTTTGGTGAACCGGGTTTGTGCCCTCCACATCGAGCTATACCGTTCTAATGCCCTACTGTTTCTCCGCATTCTTTTAGGACTCGATTGAGATGGGCTTGAGGATCTCCGTTTTCGGTGAATACGGTGAAAGTCCGGTACGGTAATTGATATCCTTCTGGGAAGGTACAGTCCTCAACCCCGACCTACACAAGTGGTTTTAGAACCCACATTTTGAAATGTTCTGTTAGGTTCTTAGTTGCAGTCGGCGACCTTTTCTTCTTTTACTTCACATAGCTTTTCGTCTCCTTGATAGCTGGAAGTTCTCCAAAAGTATGAAAAGCTGGAGGACTTTGTACCATCCATTCCGGTGTGGTTGAATTCTGTTCAACAGCCCAAGGACTTGGAGCACATCTTTTGTTATTTCCACTTCTTGAAGTGATTGTTACGACCACGAAGAAACGACGAATCCCAACTACGGATATATAAGAGCCAAAACTGCTAAGGGCATTCCACCCAGCGTAAGCATCTGGATAATCTGGAATGCGACGTGGCATACCCGAAAGCCCTAAGAAATGCATGGGAAAGAGGGTCGGATTAACCCCGAAAAAAGTGATCCAAAAATGGATTTGACCTAAAGTTTCAGGGTATGTCCGACCAAAGATTTTACCCACCCAATAGTGAAATCCTGCAAATAAAGCAAAAACGGCTCCCATAGAGAGTACATAATGGAAATGCGCAACCGCATAATAAGTATCATGTAGAGCAATGTCTAGCCCAGACTTTGCCAGGACTATTCCAGTGAGTCCTCCTATGGTGAACAAAAAGATGGACCCTACAGCAAATAACATGGGTGTTTTGTATTGTATCGAACCCCCCCACATGGTAGCGATCCAACTAAAGATTTTGATTCCAGTGGGGACAGCTATGATCATGGTAGCTGCGGTGAAGTAGGCACGGGTATCAACATCTAAGCCCACAGTAAACATATGATGAGCCCAAACAAGAAATCCAAGAACACCTATACTGATCATGGCATAAACCATGCCTAGATACCCGAAGACCGGTTTTCCCGAAAAAGTCGAAACGATATGACTTATGATACCGGATCCAGGCAGAATGGGAATATACACCTCTGGATGACCGAAGAACCAAAAGAGATGCTGGTATAATATGGGGTCTCCCCCTCCTGCGGGATCAGAAAAGGTTGTATTAAAGTTTCGATCGGTTAATAACATGGTAATTGCCCCTGCCAGTACCGGAAGTGATAATAAAAGTGGGAATGCTGTCACTAGAACGGACCACACAAATAGGGGTGATCTATGCATAGTCATTCCAGGTCCACGCATGTTGGAGATAGTTGTTATAAAATTGATAGAACCTAAAATGGATGAAACACCAGATAGATGAAGACTGGAAATTGCTGAATCAACTGCTCCTCCGGAATGGCTGGTAATACCACTTAAGGGCGGATAGACCGTCCACCCAGTGCCGCTACCCACTTCTACTCAGGCTGAGCTTAATAGGAGCAAGAGACTTGGTGGCAACAACCAGAATGAAATATTATTTAATCGTGGAAATGCCATGTCAGGTGCACCTATCAGAATCGGAACAGACCAATTACCAGATCCACCTATCATCGCCGGCATAACCATAAAAAAGATCATTAAAAAAAGCGTGAGCCGTTATTAAAACATTATAAAGTTGATGATTCCCACCAAGACTTTGATCGCCGGGTCGTGCTAATTCCATACGAATCAGTACTGAGAAGCATGTGCCCATCACTCCAGCAATGGCACCGAAGATGAAATATAGAGTCCCTATATCCTTGTGGTTAGTGGAAAACAGCCATCGGACCGGATTTGTCGTAAAATTGAGATTATTTCGTTTCCTTCCTTATCAGAGAGGGGCCCCTTAGGTAGCGGGGCTGATTAATTGAAAAAGGGGGGAGTGAGCGGGGACGGAAGAATGGAAAGGGGGTGGGGAAGGTCCGGAGAGCCCTCACTTTATTGATGGGGGACATTTTGATCCCCTTGTTGACCAAGCAAGGTCGCACTGAGACTGAGAACACCAACGGAACACTCTCTTACCCCCACTGACCAGCTAGTGTGCAATGACGACCGGCCCGCAAGCTACTCGATTTTCTTTTCTTAGCTGCTCTGGATTCTATTCTAGATGCTACTTACTTACATAGTTTTCTTTCACAAGGTAGCGCATCTATATAGCATAGCTGAAAGCGGACAAAAAAAAGCTGTTCCCATAGCGTTACGTAGGCTTAGCCTCTTTCTCTATCTATATTTATATATGATAATATCACCAGTGGACAGCGACCAAGCCACACTAAGAAAGCAATCCAATCAGGAACAATTAGGGTCTAATGCCATCATTTAGTGGTATAAACCTATAGACAGGAAGAGCTTCCTATGAAGTTTCGGGTTATTTGCCTCTGGAACATTCATTTACTACAGTCTCCTCCCACTGGCCATCCTGACAACAGCTGGTTTATGGCACCGGGCTAGCTCATGAAGAAGTCGAATCGGAGTTGTCCAGAATCAGATCTCCTCAGAGCACTCCAGCCTTCCTTCGCCCGGGAATGGTGACAGGTGTTGCCTGCCTTGCGGAGCTTTGAGTCCTTTCCTCTCTAGATCTGACCTCGCCCAAAGGAAGGTGTAGGTAGCATAGCGAGATGCTTCACGCAATTGCGCGAAAGACTACCTAAGCTCAAGCAGCAGATACTACCACATACAGGAGAAGAAGCTCTAGCTCGAGCTATAGCGCTTATTAGGAATTGTCCAATTCAATTAATTCCAGGGTCAGAGGGAGAGTCACGAAGGGCTTCGAGTGGGTATGATTCAACTTTAACCTTCCCAAAGGGATCAATGGTATACCGAACGAACGGACATTGCTCAAGTTTAGTTTCTCGTTAGGGACCGGGTCTACGTCACTTTAGAGGTGGGCCTTGGCTCGAGTCCGAAGTCATGGGAGAAGGGCGGTATCCTAATCTATCTTTTATCCTAGGATCGAGAGACCATTTCGCTCTTCCTGCCTAAATAAAAAAAAGAAAGGTCCTTATCCCATTTCCCTAGTCGAAGAATTGCTCTATAGCCGAGCGAGCTCTCAAGAGTCTTTTCTACCATAATCGTTTTTTTCCTTCTTCATCCTATCTGCTAGAGCAGTCAGTGTGGCATCTCCTGCAGAGGAGTGAGTGTCGATTAGAGGCCTCTTTAGTGCACGAAATCTCTGTGACTTTTTGCACCGAAGATGCTATCTTTGTCTATGCCTAAGAGGTTTTCTCTCTCCGAGGGAAATCACACTAGAGGAGAGAGGAGTGGCAAGCGCTCTTCTAAAATAATATATTGTTTCATCGAATTGGTTGCGGTTGCTCATTCTTTATGCGGGAGTACGCATGATTAAAAACCTATGAACTAACACCCGATTATATGAATGAAATCAGTTGCAAAGAGGCTCGAGAGACATTCAATAACAAGCCCTTTTTTGTACATAATCACCTGTTTGTTGAAGAAAATAGGGTTAAGTTGATTCGAAATATCTTAAGAGAACACCGACCGAACCGAGCGAGCTCTTTCTCAGAATCAAGCTGGCAAATGCCCGCAAGAAACCCATTTATTTATCTATTTATCGTCTAGATGGGGTAGGTGTGAAGTCTACCTTCGTACAAGATCCAATCTCGATTATGTTTCTGCGGAAGTATCTACTCGTTACGGAATCTTAAGTATCAAAGTAATAGATGTTATGTTAGAACCTGGCGTTCTGGGCAACTGGGATCAACTTTCAGTAAAAAAAGGGGGCATCTATGTCCATCCTTGACAGACCAACACCCGCCTTTGGGACGTACTAGAGTCATGCCTTCCAATCTTCTATCGCCGGAAGTCAGCCCGAGATCGCAGGAAGTCAGCTCGACTTTGTTTGATTTAGGTGAAGCCCCTTCTTTTGCCTATGGATCCCGGTTGTTGTTGAAGTCGAAGGTCGTGGGGCAGCAGTGCAGTGGGTCATCTCCGCTTTCTGCCTCTTGATTCCCTACCAAGGAGACCTACGAACTCAAGTCAAGACCAGGCCTTCCTTCTATCCCCTGTGCCTCTCATTAGAAATTCTTAAACCTCGAAGCCCGCAAAGCCCGATCTTTCTTTCCCGTGTCACTCTGGTTATATTGAGATTTCCCTGTGCTTTCTTCTTAATTAATGGCAGGACTGTGCCCCGGGCTTCCCTCTCCGTGTATCTGGGTTGCTAGGCAGTTCTGAGCTAAGCTGAGCTCCGCAGTCGTGGATTCCTTCCGACTGGGCAAAGTTCTTCCCTCTGGAATATGAGCTCTACTATGAGCTAAATGCAGTTCGCTCCTCCTTCCGCCATGCATAAATAGAGTCATTCCGCTTCTCGTAGCTAGAGCTCGGAGGTATAATGGTTGTGGGCATCCGGTCTCGAGAAGAGAGGGGACCCTTAATGGGACTTCTATCTCTCTAAGCGAGTTTGCTTCCCCTGCCTAAAGGAAAGAGCAGCTCATCGGTAATGCTAAGGGGAATACACAGCAACTTGACCAGCGTTCAGAATGAGATACCCTACTACTGACTGACATTCAAGAATAGGCCGAGGTGACTGACACTCAACCTTATGGGAGAGGAGTTGAAACCCATATCCAGAAGTGAGAACTCCTTGAAGCCGTTTATCCATCTCTATCAGTTCACTCCTCTTCTTCCAGAGAGGCCCCCATAGAGGAATTATTTCACCAGAACATAAGGAAGCGAAGCTTAAACAAGACGAAGTCTTCAAATGCGGTCCGAAGAAGGGAAGGAAGTGATTTGATTTAAGGAAGGCGCCCTTAACGTCATTCGAGGGTGGGGTTGGTCTCGCTTCAGAAGGAATTGGGTTCGGGTGGGTGTCATTCATTCATCGACGGGCGGGAGAGGTAGGCCGATCTCTAAAATTGGATTCGGAGGCGGGTGACTAGTGGTGCGGGGTTGGCCTTTCTTCCTCAGCCAAAAACCGGCTTCTTCAGAGAAAGAGGGACGGTTGATTTCCGGTGGGATGGAAAGAAAGCGGAACTAGCGCTTCAACTCCCAGGCACTAGAGGTCGATCTCTTAGAGGGCCGAGCGGCGAAGTTATGGATTTAGTTTCCTCCGATTGATTGAGTCGGTGGGGAAGTGAGCGGATCTCGCCTTTGTTGATCCGGTTGAAGAGAGTTATCACGATGTAGCAGGGTCTGTCTGCTCCAGTCTATGACCTACCGTTTTCTTTGCTAAGCAGTACGCCTAGGATAAAAAAGATAGGTGGCATAGTGATCCCTACCAATACGACTGGACACCGTATCTCGTCTTCAACTCAGTCCGACACTGTGAGATCCTACGGTCACGCCTTAGTCCGAAGGCTATAGGAGTAGGAATGCCCTTCCTTCTGTTTTCCTACACCCGGGATTCGTTCGCCTACGACTATAAGAAAGGAAAGCTTGCCAGTACAGTGCTCAAAAGGGCTCCCGCTCAACGGTCCATACATAGAAGACTAAAAAAGCCCGAAGACCTTTACCAAGGGCGGCAAAATAACCCAGGTTGGTGGGGTAGCAAGCTGAACTGCTGAACTGTGAATGAAGCAAATAACTCGGCCAACTAGACCAAGGGCGGTGGGTTACGTAAGGATCCTTTTTATATCTCTATAAAGCCGGACAATCTCTGCTGAAACCCAAGTCGCAGCAAAGGAAAGGGCATCCATCGGGTACTCCATTCAAGCGGGAAAGACTTCTACAAGAGCACCGCCACTCTAGTGACAAGAAAGACATGCGCCAAAGCAGAGCACAGCCTCATATCAAAAATCCTAGCTCATTGCTGTGCCCTGGGAAGCCCGGTAACTGATCAAAGTCGGACAAGACCCCGCGTCGTGATCAGAGAGGCCTAAAAGGCCCCTCTCTCGGCCTCTCCAAATCAAGGTCCTTATCAGACAATATTCCCTTGGTCCCTCTTTCTTAACGCAGGGTCGGCACGAGTAGGCCATTAAGGTAGGGAACGAAATCTGTTCTTAGATGGGAGAGTTGAGTCCAGCCATTGATTAGACGGCTAGCTCACTTTTGGTTACGACTAAAAGGTCTTAATGTCTGGGAGTAGCTCCTGCCCCAAAAGGGTAAGACCTTAACCCAACACCCGCTTTTGTTCGCCGCCCCGCATGAACGAATTGATCGAGATGTGTCGTCAACACACATTGGTGGGTGGACGTTTAGGCATTTCCTCGGCCTTACAATCGAAAAAAGGAACTTCTTTGAGTATAGCTCTCGGTTTGACCAGGGGCTGATTCCTAAGGATTCATACCTTGCTTTCTACCTTTACACTCGGAATTTCAAACTAAAGAAAGATCTAGGGCCGTCGGGCCGAGTTGGGTGCCAATAACCGTTGATTTCACACTCGGGGTAACCCTGTCGTTGATTAGTCCTAGGGATAGCATAAGTAAACAAGCAGATAGCTATAAAGTTTTTTTGAAAAGAAAGTCAAGTGTAAGTGTATATCGAGCTATGTAAGTCACGGAATAGAGAACCGTCTGAGTCTTCAGGATCCGGTCTATCGTAATCCGCAGATTCTTGGTCTGTAAAAGGAGTCTTGCTCTCATTCATTACATCTTACCATACCCGGCGGTTTGTTTGCAATCTTTGACTGTGGAAGAAGATCAACACTAATCCTCAACTTGGTCCTGTGTCTGCGGCATCAAGGGAGAGAAGACCAGTCGTTGGCTATGTTAGGCGGAGAAAGCCAAGAGCATGCTTAGACATTGCGAGTTTGCCAGTAGGAAATGGTACGTACTATCTTTCGGTGATCGGATCGGCGAAAGCGAAACCGCAAATCGAACTATGAGATCCTCATCTGCGGCCTGCCCCGTCCCTTCCGTAAGAGCCCTTTCTTCCACGGAACTATCTCCTTTCCTGTCTGCAGCATGGGAGTCTTCCTTCTACCCCGTGGTGACACTTGAGCCAGTGGTCCTTTCTATCACTTCCATAGGAGAGAGCCCCTCTTATCGCCCCACTTGTTGAGGTTGATACCGGCCACTCACACCTTTCAGGCCAGCTTGCGCCCGTCCCCTGTAGTTGCTTGAGCACAGCTATCCCGTCCCTCTCAGCTATCGCGTAGAATCTTCCCTCCTGGTTGATGAAAAAAAAGAGTAGGATCTAGGTTCGCGCTTGCTGACTCAGATGCTTAGGATCAATCTATTATGGAGGAGGAAGTCTTTGGTGAGGTGGGGGCCTCACCTCAGGGGGAACATAGGCAAGGAAAATCCTTTCTCTTCGAAGAGGATTTTATACCTTTTCCAGAAAGCCTTTCAAAGTAGAGGAGTAGCTCGCACAATGGGTAGGGGTGAAGTACGCGATTGATTTCGTTCTTTATAAGAAATTGATTCCCTTCTAAGGGAGGTGCGGTGCCTGTCGGCCCGGTCATAATGATCGGTCTCTCTCCTTTCCCCGGATCCATCATCTTCGAGGAGTCGGCACATGACCAAAGTACCTTCCCGTGTTCGAGGTCCAGAGGCTCACAGGCAACTTCTCCAAGGCAGGCTTCCAGCTCATCACGAGGTAAGAGTAGCACCGAGACTCCAGTCTTATTCGTCGCAACCCAAGAATGTGATACTAGCCAACAGACTTAGGCAACGAGAGGAAGAGGACAGAGGCTCAAGAACCAGCGGATCGTACCAGGGAAAGGGCCTAAAAACTAAGCAGTCGAGGCACTAGTGAAGACAAAAGTGGGGTCAGTCATGGATTAGCCTTGTTGAGAGAGGGGATGTCGCCGCCTTTAGTGGTTTAGCTGAACTCCTTGCTTCGCCAGTTCGGCTAATAGAGAGTTGGTCCAATTTAGATCAGAAAAGGAGCAAAACCTGGATTTCTGTAGTGAGTTGAGTATATCTTAATTGTGCACTTTGGTCTTGTGGAATCCTTGATTTTCCGAAGGTGTCTTAACGAGAGATCTTTCCATTTCAACGAAAAGGAAGAAGAGAGTCTCCGTTGATTCCTCGAATTTTAGGTTTTTTCCCTTTGATTTCAGAAGGCCTGTTGAAAAAAGGTGAATTTTGGATTAACTCGTTGACTTGATTGACTGGTCCAACAATCGCGCAACATTGGCCTTGTAGAGCGTTTGCTACATATTGAGTTGTCTTTTTCTTATCTCTGTTATATGACTTTTTTTTCAGTCATCCGTTTTCCCTTGAGTATTGGAAAGTTAAATAAGGCCTTCCCCCCTCTTGCACTCACCGAAGAAAGAAAGGGCCTTGTAAGACCGATGTGAAAGGAAAGCGAATGGGCCCCCCACCACTTTCTTGAATTAGAAAGTAGTCTTTCTTTCAACATGGAAATTGATTAGATTAATCCATAGTTCTATCTCCCATGAAACCACCATTCTTTTCACCGAGGACATCGAGAGAAAGCGTCAGGACCTGAAGAAGGAGCTAATGCTGATGCAATCCCTGAAGCACAAATGAGAGAGCTCTAATGAGCTAAGGGATCAACACCTTTCTCCCCAACCAGAGCTCTCTCCCCCTGTCGCCCATTAATAAGATCCACCCATGAGTCATCGAACCATTCCCTCGCGTGCCGTAGCTTAGGATTCGTGCTATTGTTTAGGGGCGGAGAAGAATAAAGATAGGGCATCGGCCTCAGCTGAAGCGGAAGAAGGATAAGACCTTTGAGATCTGGAAAGGTTAAAGTATAAGAGATAGAAAGGATTACAAGAGCTAGCTTTTTGCTAGCCTTGAACATCCACCCTTGCTCTTAGCTTCCTCCCTCATGTAGTAAGGAAAGGAATGGGTAGCTAGCCTGAGTCTTAAGTCCTCCCTTCTAGCTTCTTTATTCTATTGATTGAGAGCTAGGGCATAATCCAACACTAGATTAGCACCTAAAATATTATATTATATAGATAAATCTATGGTTATCTGGTTCATATATGATAGTGGCATGCGAGTTGTAACATGCTGTAGAAAAGATAGCAATACTAGTGTGGGTTTGTTTTAGATCGGTTGTATCGTGGGGGTGGACCTCTTCTCTTAAGTACTGTTTAAGAACCTCTAATAAAAAAGCCTCTGTCATGACCCTCCTCGTTCTAGAGGATTAATGCATCGACGAAGAATTAAATTCGATCTGCTCCCTATCCTATACAACACCCCATTGAAACATTGATAGGAAGCTGCTTTTCGAATCGAACCAAATCCTTTCATGCACCGGGCGGAGCGTTGAATTGAATAACCCAGTCTGAAATAAAGAATATAACCTTTCAGTAGTATAGATGTGATGACTCCCTTAACTTACCTACGGTTACTCTAAGGAGGTATCACATACTCTTACTAGTCGAGTCAAGGAAGGCGGAACATAGGAACTACTAGTCGAGTAGTGATCTTATTCCCTGTCCTGACCGAGAAAAAACTAGTTCCAGAGGCATCTTCCATTCATATCGATTTGGGTTTTTTCCGCACCATATTTTGATCTGCCTCTTCTTCGATCCGGAATTCCCAGCAAATCCTTGACTCCTCGAATACAATGGGATTTCACACCTGGCAAATCTTTCACTCTACCTCCTCTTATTAAGACCATAGAATGTTCCTGCAAATTATGACATTCGCCTGGAATGTGAGCAAATATATCATGTCGATTGCTCAACCGTACTTTGGCTATCTTACGTGGAGCTGAATTAGGTTTTTTTCGGTGTTCTCGTTGAAACACGCGGGCATACTCCTTGCTTCTGAGGACATTGATCCGAAGCTCGAGTACGGTCCGTGCGCCGTTTTTCTTCTCTACCATGACGAATCAATTGATTTAATGTAGGCATCGCTCTTTCCTTTGTCCTTCCCCCCGATTTTTGCCCTATCACTAGTGATTACTCCCGATCCGAAGCACCCCTTTTCCATTCATAGAGAGATCCAATCGTCAAAATCAATAAAAAGGCCATCATGGACCAAAATCCAAACGGATCAATCTTGTTGAGAGGTACTGCCCAAGGAAAGGAAAAGGTTACTTCCGGATCAGGGATAATAAATAAAATTGAAACAAGATAAAATCGTATATCGACACGACTTCTGGCATCACCGAAAGGATCGAAACCACATTCGTAGGCCGACAATTTTTCTGGATAGGTCGAACTATTGGAAGCAAATGGAAAAGGAACACCGAGTAGGATCAAAGAAACTAGCGGACTGATCACTAAATAGATACAAATAGGTGCAAATTCTGACATCACCACAGTTCACTTGGTTCTATCGCTCCTTGCTCGCGGAGCGTCATACCGGAAAAAAATAAAGAAGAAAAAGGGGCAACTTTCGTGTAGTTTGTGATTGGATGTAACTGTTAAGATTTTCTCTCGGATAAATCTTTCTCTGATCCCCTAATCCCTTTTTTTCATTACGACATTACGAATGGAATATCCTTAACTATTTTACTAAAAATGGAACGAACTGATCTTGTTTTGTTTCTCAGTGGATCCGGCGAAGGGATAAGTCATATTGGCGAATGCCCCTTAGAACCCTTCGATAAGGAAGGCTTCCCCTAGTACCAAAGTCCTCTATGTTTCTATAATGACTTATATAGGTACTGAGGGAAAGGGGAGTTCCACGGGGATACAGGACGATCCCTCTGATTTGATGTCGTCTGTTTAGAACATCACCGGGATCGAAGCCATCGTGGACTAACGCAGCTTCGACGCTCTTTTCAATTCGCATTTGGCAATCAAGGACCTCCATTAATGTGGAGAGGGTATATGTTCTGCCAAAGGAATTTACTAGGAAGCGCCGGTATAGTTCCCCCATCCGAAGGGCATCGGCAAGCAGCGGATGCTCCAGCCGGGGAATTACCACCCTTGGGGCGGGGGCGGGCGCCTCCTCGGGAATGTGCGGTTGAGCCGCTCGCGCTTCCGCTGCGAAAAACTCGTCCGCTTGCGCCCCTCCTGCGTCACAATGTCCTTTCAAAAATAGGGGAAACTCCGGTGGGAAGAAGCGGAGCCCCTGTACCGAGAGTAACGACAGCAGTCCACTACCTAAAATAAGAAAGAGAAGTACCCCCCGGAGAGTCCAAATCTCTTTCGAGATTCTTTTCTTTTCCGAGAAGTTTTTCTTAAGTCAGAACAAGCCCCACAATACGAAAACCAAAATCAGAATGAGGAAGAA
>BKZX01001853.1:13211-26074 GCA_014362285.1 Fagus crenata | reverse complement strand
GCCAAAACTCATCTACGTATTATTGTAACACCTGCTGATGTACCTCATAGTTGGGCTGTACCTTCCTCAGGTGTAAAATGTGATGCTGTACCTGGTCGTTTAAATCAGATCTCTATTTCGGTACAACGAGAAGGAGTTTACTATGGTCAGTGCAGTGAGATTTGTGGAATTAATCATGCCTTTACGCGTGCGCCCGGAAACATAGGCCGACTGCTGAGCCCACTCTGGCTCAGCCGCACCACCCGGGGTGCGAGCCACCCGAGAAGCAAGCTATTACAGCGAGCGGCTGGAGCTATAGGGAGCCGAGGAGCAAGGCAGTAGATAAGATAGAAGAAGGGGCCAGGCTCCCGGTGGAGCAGAGGAGACGGTTAGGATAACGAACTTGAAACGCGGAGCCCTAGCGGCCGGCGAGCGAGTGGTTAGTGGCCAATAGCGCCCTAGTTGATGGCATTCCTCTCTGCGGCTGGCACTCGAGGAACCACGGGGCACTCCATACAGAGCAAGCAAGTCTTAGGGATGAGACGCCCGCGCAAGGACCTCAATTCTCATTAGGAGGTCGAACCAAGGACCTATGGAAGTCGGGGCTACCCCGTCCCCATGGGCAACGCAACAGTGTCCTGAGGAAGGAGTTTAGAGGCCTTATAGTAGCACGGACTTCTTTTTCTTTCTAGGTCATGCGAAGGGGGCCAGTCCAAGATCGTACTGTTCCTCTACAAAGACAACAGACGCTCTCAACGGCCAGGCGCCACTCTCTTTCTGAGTTATTCCAGCTTCTTCATGATTTCGTGCCGCGGTGAACAAACAAAAAAAAAAGGGCCGTCTCCGCGGAAGGAGAAGGACCTGCAACGGCAGAGACTATTGACCCTATTCTTGTTCCTAGCCGTCTGTTACGAGTCCGGGAAGCCTGGAATCCTAAATATGAGGGATCCCTCAAAATAGAGAAGGGCGGGCAGGGCTTCCGCAAGGGCCTCACCCCTCTTCCCGGTCAAGATAGATGGGAAGGGGCCCTATCAAGTAAAGGCCATAACCAGCCTCTTTATTTATGTACGTACACCTTTGTTTCAGGGTGGGGCCGCCCTTCCTCCTGCTAATCCGGCCATTTCCGAACCTGTCTTTCCCACCCCATTCAATTCAATGGAGGACTTCTCAATTCTTGCGATTCCCAGCCCCCTTAGCTTATAATTATTATATATTTATAATAATTATAAGCTCCCCTTTCTCTAATAATAAAGTAAGGCTATGAAGCCCTTCCTTCAGCTGGTTTTGGCTTGCCCCTTGTATAGGTTGGAGCTATGAAGCTTACCTTATTATTATGAAAAGGGAAAAGGGCTTTTTCAGCTTGCTGCTCGCTTTCTCGCTTCCGAGAGGCGAAGGGAGCCTGACTTACGCTTTCCAAGCCTGGCGCGAAACGAAGGGATTGGATTTCACCTATGATCAGATCAGTGGGCAACCATAGTTTACTTTTTTCGTGGTGTTGTTGACGTTGTTGAAAGCGAATTTTTAAGTAGGCCTCGCTTTTCGGAGCTGCTCCCAGCTCACACTATGGTTGAGGAGGTGCCGTGAAGATCTAGGAGTGTGAGCAGTACGAGCTGAAAGGCTCCCATACTGTTTGGAGGGCAGGGGGCATAGATGCCAAACAAACCTGACCCCTATCTATCGTCGTAGAAGCTGTTCCTCGGAAAGATTATGGTTCTCGGGTATCCAATCAATTAATCCCCCAAACCGGGGAAGCTTAAGCGGAAATGAAAGAGTAGGGTGAGGGATAAGGGGGGAAGCCACTAAATTGAAGGCTTCGCTCGCTCGCTCTAACGCTCCTTTAGTAGACAGCGAGTGGAGTGCATAAGCCCTTTTAGAGATAGGGGCGAGTACTACACGAGCTCGTAAGTTAAGTACGGAACGAGCCTTGTCTACGAAGCAGAGCGACCTCGTCTTGCTTGCTTCTGGCGAAGCTTCTAGCACTAGATAATAGGCATTCTTGTATGGTAGGAATACTACTTTTTAGGCCGACCATTACTACATAGGAGCGATAGCGAAGCCAAGCCGTATAAAGGCGAGCAGCCCTTATAGCAATAGCAAACGGCCTACTTATAGCCCTATTTTTCCCATTTTTTTTTTTCAGGGGAAACCCCGGCGCACACCCATTTATTGCCTTTTTTAGTTATGCGCGGACGCGCGTGGTAACAACCAATTCTATATCTCTTTAGACCATGACTAGTAATGACACTCTATCGCTTGCACTCGTAGCGGTTGCTACTTTTTTGGGATTTCCCTCTCCTGTCTTTGTCGGAGAAGATTCTCCTCAATCAGGAAACGGGCAAGGGAAGAGGACCTTTCCTTGTTAGAAAGGGAATCCAAGCGAGCCAGATTGGATGAAGCAACATCCAATCAAGTTGCTCCCGAGACCCTCTCCGAGTCCCCGATTGTCGAGTCTTCGGCGATTGCTTCCCCGGGCAGCGATACGGTTTCGGTGGAGGACAGTGAACAGAGCTTGGACCCGGCACCGGACTCCTACTCCTACCTGGACGGAGATCTCGACTCTATTCATCACAGTGCCGGAGAGACCCTTTATAACCTTCTGCAGAAAGCGGGGATTAAAGCTCCACAGAGCTGGACGATGCCCGAACTCGCTGCAGAGGTTTTCGATGCTCAGGGGGACATTCCCTATGCGTCAGAAGTCTTACAGGATCTGTTAACCCACCAGGTTAACAGCTTCTACTTTGAGCAAACGGTCGAGCTCGTCCGTCTTATAATGGGATAGGCGGAATTGGAATCTATTAGCGGCGGCATTCTCCCTTTTTAATCAATAAATGGTCTCATGGGAATCGGGCAGAGGTATGGTTCCTCTGTTCGGTTTTCCACGATGTGCCGTATTGGTGGGGCCGAAAACCGGCCCCGATCTCGCCCACAATATAAAAATATCATGAATATCCGTCGACCGTTATCTCCTCATCTTCATGATATTAGGTTGGATTTATGTTCATTCGCTCTGCTCGCGGAGCGGCATACCGGAAAAAAAGAGAAAAGAGTGGAGTTGTTGCTAAAGAAGCCCAAAAGAGCTCCTATCTCTTGCTGAGTCCGGGCCCTCCAAGCTTCCAACCGAAACCGAATCACTCGGTCAGGTGGTTTTACGTCCTATCCCACGTAAGGTAAGGGCAAGGTAAGCTAGATTTCACCGAAAGACTTGTTCGGAATTTCAGACAGATAGAAGTTTCAGTGATCACTTATGCAATTTCGAATCTCACCTTTCCCCATCTCCCTACGAGTGTAGGAGCCGAAAGAGATATGTGCATTATCCGCATTCAATTTCACATCACTCGAAGTAGTCAACATATCCACAGTCACATCCAGTCCGTAGGATGGCAAGCTAGTCAACGAGGACACGTCCATGACCGAAGGTCCCATAGGCCCACAGCCGAAGTCAAAGGTCTTCGTAGATGTGCTCCAGAAGCAAAGGGCTGCAGCGATCATCGAGCGATCCATGAGGATATTTTGCTTGGAAAATGGAATGCATTCCTAGATGCCAACATTCTTCCAAATCTCCACAATCTTGTCATCACTCTCCATACGCTCTACCCAGTTAAGCCATTCCTTTTGAGGTTTTGGCCATCTTATCACAATCACAGAATTCTACTGGAAGCACTTGGTCCAGTCTGGAGCCTGAAGGTTGAAAAAGAGGGTTTCTCCGGGATATTGAGGGAAGACTTGGTGGATGAGATCCGAGACTGGGCTTTCTTAAAAGCAAGGACCTAAGGCAGGAGCGGGGTGACTTTCGAAGGGGACAACGATGGCCATATCATATTCACCAGTTGGCTAGGGGTTCTTTGGTTTGGAAAGGGTGGTAGACAAAGAAGGGGATGGAGAAAGGAGAGTCAAAGAGGTTGAGCACAATTGGAAGAGAATTAGGAAAGGAAAGTCTTTGACAGACCGGTAAAGGAATGAGAGATCCTCTTCATTCTTAGTGAGGCTTCCCTATTCAAGTTATCCCATAAAATAAAGTGCATCTACGGTCAATAAGTTTCCTTCCGCTTTTAGGTGCCTAGCTCGAGAGGGCAAGAACTCTATAACATCCGATTTGGTAATTAAGACAAGATCCGATTCTCGGAAAGAGAGTCAAAGAGACCTGGCTTTCTACCCTTTGCCCCTTGGACAGACAGGATCGCCTTTCCTTTGAAAGGGCAGACATTTCGCGGCCTTGGACATACCTTTCACAGCTAGATTTACGCGGTCGCTTAGGTCACGAACTCTTCAACACAGAGGAAAAGAAGCTTCAATTAGTCCAGGGGCAAGCTTCGATTCGAGCTATAGTAAAGAGATTTCGTCGATGATGAGAGAAATTTCATAGAATAGGATCTCTCGTTGACATAGATAGAAAAATCGATCTTGAGGAAAGAGTCCTTCATTCATGCCTTTCCTTTGCCACAAAATGACAAGGAAGACCTTGGTGATGCGGTTGCGGGACAAAGAAAATCAATCTTCTTGATCGTTTTCTTTTTATCGTCGATCCGGATAGGTTTTTGTGCCACCTTCGAGAATAGTCCCAGCTAGCTAAAGAGGAACTTCTAGTAACTACTGAATCCGAGGTCTACTCCACAACAGCGATAGCCCGCCGGTTTTCTTTGCTTTGAGGCCGATTTAAAGCACTCGTCTCAGTCTTTCCAGTAGAGACAATCCTTGCTCAGAAGCTGTTTTAGCGTGTTTAAAGGCCGGGTCCACCCTGATGTGAGACACTCGAAAAGGACTTCACCAGCGTTTGTGATATATATGTTGTTAGGCAAATGGAACCGTTTGGGTGTCGGCGAAGAGGAAGACCAGCCCACGGACCCTTACTTTCAGATGTGTGGTTTCAGCATACCGATAGAAAGAGCAATGAATGGAAGCTGACCCCTTCCCTCGACAAGTTCAGTTGTCTGGTCCATAACATTCATAGTTGGACTACTCTACCTACACGGGAATAGAGGACTCGGTCATAATTGGACTCTACCTACACAGGAACAAGTTCCATACAATCATATTTGGGTAGGGTTTCCGCCATAACTGGCTTTACTAAATGGATTCGATCCCACCTCGCTGTGCCCTCAGCTCTTCCTCAAGTGGTAGTACCATTCCTCTTTCGTTGCCCTTACCATCACATACATTTTGGATAAAAAATTAAGAAAAGGTTTCGCCAGCCTTGCTCCATCAACTAGAGTTGGGTATCTACCTTCTTTGTCAGTGTTATTTTCTGCCTTTGCTCATACCAGGCTTCCTCATCATGCATGGCCCATAAAAACTTTATATCTACTGTGATTCATTTACTTAGTAACGAGTGCTCGCGCTCCGCTTCTCTTCCCTTTGCCCGCTATTCACTTGCTCTGGTATTTGAGACTTCGTCTCCCCTTGACGCTTCCGCTGCTGCGCTTTTCCTTCAACTGCATACCTACTAGAGGTTTAAGTCCTATAAAGTATAAAATTCAAGCTTATACAGGGCCTATACAGGAAGAGTTCAATGATCGGATTCTTTTGTAGAACACTTTGATAGGATAAAGCTTTGGAGGAACAAGATTGAGGTTAGGAAGATGGGGTAAAATTCCTCGTAGTGAGTGAGGTAAAAAGAAAGAGCTTTATATAAGAAAAAAAATTCAATTACGACCTGGACGAAGGAAGGTTAGCGACCTTACCTCATCTTTGGATTATATCGTCGAGCCAGGGCTCGCAGATCGAGATCTTCCAATCCTTGATCTAGTACCAAATTTAGGGGTTGATGAGATGGACTCGTAATGTACAACCGATACTGGAGAATGAAGTTCGTAACGGAATCAAAGCAAAAGTGGTACAACTCGATTCGATGACCCCCTAACCGTTTCAAGTGGGACTCTTACTACTCTAGTCTACCTTAAAGCTAGCCCGGGCATTCGTTCGAATCCGTCACTGGACTTATTCCGTGGGCGGGGTCGTAGTTTCTTCCTATAGGCTAGCCCGTTACTCCCTTTGATCCGTCATTTCGGGCAGGAGATTGTGACCCAACAGATGGGACCTAAGCCGAAGAAGTCAGCCCAACCAGATCAAGTGGTAGAGGCGGGATATTCAAAAGAAAGGGTTTGGTATTACGTGTAAAGCCCTACTTCCTTAGAAAGCCGGTCAGCTTGCTTCTTTTTTACCCGTATTTGAGTCTAGTTTAACCCGGCGGGGCTCAGAAGCGCAGGCTATGGCTAGTACGCTCCTAAGTGTATATAATAGTAGTTCGGTCAAGCTTAAGCAGGCTAAGGCTAAGCTAAGGGAGGGTTAGGCTACTATGATGATTCCATTTTTAAGCCATAGTCATAGCCCAAAGGAAGACATGTATTTAGATCGTTTCACTCTTTGTAGCCCGTTGAATTCGTGCTTAAGAATCCCATCGCCTCGACATGATTGATCTCGTACCTTCGCCCCTGTCAGCTAAAGGACACTGGAAACGAGATAGGTTAGAATTGCCTCTCAAGCCAAGCCTGCATTCGGAAGAGGTAGAAAAGCCGTCAATCAAAGGAAAATCCCCGCGCCCCCTTGTGGAGCACGGGTTCGGGTTACTTCCTTCCAACTATTGTGCTTTTTGTCAGTAAGGAAGGGCAGTTCAGTTCAGTTGTTTTCCATTCTACTGAAGTAGCCTGCATCGGAAACCTCCACCGCATGAACACTATAGGGACTTTTAGTTTGAGATCCCTGACCTTGTCCTTTCGCCGGAATCTGAACCAGGAACTCGAAATCTGGCTTTTCGACTCCTACGGCCTGCGCCCAAGCATCATTTACTATGCTTGCACTCTCCGTATGAATCTTGGAAACACACTGGCATGCGTCTCCCATCTGCGTGTTTTGGCAAACCCCCTCCACGAGTTGTTTTACTACTTCAATCCATTTTGGGTTCAGAGTCTGGCTTGGGACCAGGTTGGCTAGCTCGGGCAGATACGCCCACCATACGGTAAAGCCGATAAACAAGGCCATTGAAAACGAGAGCGAATAGCCCATTAGCGTTAGGTGATTATAGATCCTCCGGGGTGTCTGGTCAAGGGCATCAAAAAAGATCTCCTCATTAGTAGGATGTTGTTTGATTTTCGATCCTTCTTGGGCTGCGTCTAAAAGGCTCATATCTCTCTCAGGCGAGCTTCGTTGCCAAGGTCGCCTTTGGTGATGCCCAAACAGTACTGATCCGACGGATGCCCCTGTCATTTTTGCCGCAGATGACCGCTTTGACATATTCGCCCGGATTACGCTTTCAAATCAATAGGTCATTGACCTCCGTACCTCTTTTGTTTGAACAAGCCTTGTTACTACAGCTTGTTACTAAAGAAAGAATGCCATACTATCGAATTATAGGCGAGATGAAGCAAGCAAGGGAAGAGTTCCGACAAAGCAATTGATCCAGTTAAGACCGATAAATAGAGTACGGGACAGGACCCATACTAACAGGGGACGTAGAACATATTTATTTACAGGAATCGCTAGACAGAACTAAAAGCTAGAAGAAAGATGACCGGGGACCGGGAATCGAACTATTAAATTCAAGTAAGGACCGATGACCATCAACGGACCTTTATAATCTTATAAAACCCTTACTCAAATCGATTATTTGCACGGATCTGCTGAAATAAGGCCTATATTCGCATTTGAATTGATAGAGCATTTGAATCTCTCGTACTGAGGGACGACCTATGAGATGGCTTGAACCAGGCTTTCTACTAAATCAAAGAAGCCATATACATATAGAAGAACTAATGGACAGACCAGACCGCATAAGACTACTGGAATGGAAAGAAAGAGAAGGGATTCACGGGCATTAGAGAAAAAAGGAATACAAAATAGTCGTCTGCCGGAATGGAAGAAAGCCGTTGAAAAGCAGGGTAAGTGGTCCGCCAGCCAGCCCGGGAGGGATTGTAGGAATTCGAGAAGTGATGAATGATGATCGCATAGCTGCCGGAAAGCGTGATGACCAAGTTGGTTCTACCTGCCTTTGATGGCTCCATCCGTCCATAACCGATTTCCTTTGTTAGTCGAGCGGAGACTGAGTGATCCTCCTTTCCCCCCACGATCTGAGGAGTGGGAGCCGAGATCTCATCCATAGCCTGTGGCACATGCCATTGTTCCAACCATCGGGCTTTGAGCCAACCGACTCTCCCTGTTCAGCAATAATAGATAGCAGCTAATCTAGTTGATCCCGTATAGGCGGAGGTGAGGACGGAAAAAGCGGGGGCGAAACCAAAGCTAGAAGTGGTTTATCCGGGCTGGTTGAACCAGTTTGCCCGAAAGAAGCACCAATAGCATAATCCAATTGCTATCATGGTTGGAGCATAGATAGCAAAGGTATGGGTAGAGGTAAAATGAACACATCTACCAGTTAGGTTAAACTCTCAATCCATATCCGTTAATACGCGGACCCCTTGGGCCTAAAACGAACTGAGAGACCGGTAATAGAAAGAAAATAGACTCGAGGAAAGCGAAAGACTAGACTGAGCTTTGCTTTCGCTATTCTTTAAACTTTGGCATAGAAGCCGGAACTCGGAACTAGACTGAGGGGAACTACTTGCCGTAGAGGCTTACTTACAAGAAGGTAAATCCACAGCAGACTGAACTACCCGATGCGGGAACTCCTGGCCTGAGAGCTGACTTAGAAGATGTCACTCCCCTTGGAAGCTCTAGCTCGTAACTATTAACTCTAGGAAAATTAGCTACTAGGCAAATAACCGATGCAGGAACTCCTAAGCGCGATTTTCTTTACACATAGGGAGTAGCTAAACTGACCTTAGCCGGAACTCTCCTTAGCGGCTTCCTTATAAGAGGGGGACTTCCCATTTGGTCAACTTTAGTGTAGTTTCTGATGTGATGTAACTGTTAAGCTTAGCTCTTTAGTTTACACTTTGCCCGAGACCTCGCATCAGCTGATCTACGACCACCCTCGCTACTAAAAATAAGAAAGTCTAGACGGGTGACGAATCAACTAGAACTACTCGGTTAGCTCTTTTCTCCTTGTTCCGAAGATTTCCTGAAAGTATACGATAACTCTTAATAATAGAATGAAAGTAGAAGAAATACCTCTTTGAATAAAGTAATAAGATTCAGAATAAATCTTCTTCACAATAGAAGCAATGTTCTGCTAATGTTCTTCTGTCAACTTACTTGATGCAGAATGTTCTGCAATAAAGTATGAATCTCATTCTCTTGCATGAGTGACAGAAGTAGATTCTTACAAGAGAGCAAATCTTCTTCATGATTCTTATTTTTATTGAATGAGGGGAGCCCCAAAGGGGCGAACGATAGTATCGATGTATTGAGGTTTAAGCCCTGATATCTATTATTCCCAGTGCCTTTGCCGTAGCTAGCCTGACCATTGAAAGAACTCTCTTTAGCTGCTCACTTAGGTCGAAGTGAAAGATTTGGATAGGCTATCATGGCCGTAGAAGAGATTGAAGACTTGTTACACCCAATCCGACGACTATTATGACTCTTACCCTAGGTCTCACCCTTGCCCTAGACCTAACAGCAGGAGCCCGGCCCGCGAGGATAGACGCATCGGGAACTCCAAGCCTTATAGCTTACTTATAAGAGGGTAACTTCCCATTCAAAAGGCTAGACTTTAGTGTAGTTTCTCATTTGATGTCACTGTTAAGATTTGATCTCGGATAAGACCCGGAAAAGACAAGAAAGAAAGAACACATAATCAGACTAAAAGGCAGCTAATTAGCCTATAGAGTCTGACCAGTTTGATTAAAGGAGAGAGAGGATTATAAGGGAGACTTAGTTCCAGTAACTACCTGACTTAGATAACCTTAGCAGCAGGAACTAACCCATGCAGGAAGGCACTACTTAGCACTAGCAACAGCAGACCTAGCGCTGTGTAAAGATCAACTCCTGCTGCTATGAGTCTCGTCTTCGTGTAGTTCCCGGCTGCTAAGGAAGAAAGACTGGCGACAAAGACCCATAGACTGACTAGCTACCAGAAAAGAAAGAAGTAGGGCAATAAAATAGCGGGCTATGTAAATAGATGGGCTCACGCTCTCCACCTGGTAACCCCTCCCTTGATATGATAGTAGGAGTCCCTGCTATGGCACTATCTGACGTTAAGACGAAGATGAGGGGTTCTTCTGCTTCTTCCCTATCCAGTTGAGGTCTCTCGAGCCAGCTTGTCTGGTTTATCGGTCCCCCCATAATAGCATTTGGCGTAGAATGAGAGGCTAATAGATAGAGTAGGCAGCAGAAGCTCAACAAAGTTCCACGAGGGAATATAAAGAGTCGCTGAAGATTATAGGACATCTGACTTTGTCGCCTCTTTTAGGCATTCCCCCCCAGGGAAGTAGTTTGTTCCAGTCACTAACGTCCTCCCTTTTGGAAAAGGATTGAGTGTCTTTCTTTGGAGGCCCCCAATGCCTAACCTAATAGGGGATTCCCCATAGATGGATCAAGAAAGTAGGGCTCTTATCTTTCAACGCCTTTCGTGGTTTGGGAGGAAATCTCAAGAGTCCGCCCGAAGAGATGAAGGAATGAATGCGTAAAGTCGAGAGTACGCCGTCTGGAAGCGGGGCTATTAGGGGCCAACTCATAAATTCGAATGCTACTCTTTATGGTTCCAACCCCTATTTTCAAATAAAGACTCTTCTCTGTCCTGGGATGCCCTTTTCTCATTCTGCGGGAAGTGCTGATCGTAGCTGGGTCAACGACTTCTTTTGGTATGGGTGTCATGAGACGCTATCTCAGATGAGAATAGGCAAAGACGCAGCCGAAGCCGCCTCTGAGGAGATGGCCTAATTTCTATTCTATCTATGGAAATTTCAATCGAGAAGAATCTAGAGTGTGAGGCCTGTCACGTCAAATCAAGTACTAGTAAGAACAGAAGGGCATCTAAGGTATGAAAACCTGTCTAGGAAGAATGTACCGAAACATCATACTAGCCTGAAAGCGCTGCCTTACTAGAATAATGTATGAGGATGGACAGATCGAGTGCATTTCCACTCATGGAGAGGGGGAGATTTTCACTAGATTTCAGAAGTGGGACAAAGAGAGGCTTTTTCGAGTCTTTGTCTCCGATACCTCCTCTCAGGGCAGGGAAGTAGCCTTCTATCTCCGACCGAGCAAAGCGCCTTGCTGGTTCTAAATAAGAGAGTAGGCGTGCGTTTGGTTTTGTTAGGATTTCCATATCTGCCTACCTTCCTTTATTTCAAGGTGAGATAAGTGCCTCCAGGTTGTCTGGTAATTTTTTGAGTATCTGAATCATAGATTATGCCATACTATTATATGGATTTCTTCCACGTGCAAATCTACTCTCTTGGGCTATCTCCCGCGTAGGAATGTCTTGTATCGGCCCATTTCTTGCAAGAAATCTATGTGAGGTTAGTTTTGTCAAATAAAGTAAAGGTCGTGGTCCAATACTAGCTCTATCTCCGAGTTACTTAGAATATACAGAAGAGGGGGACCTCTCCGAGTCCTCCACAACTGATTGTGTAAGAGTTGGGCGGGGGATGGGTTGATGTTGCTGGAGTTAAGCGATACGAGCATAAAGGAAAGAAACCGGATATACCATAAGATTGTGTAACAGACTAGTCGGCTATTTTTTGTTCCTACAGGAAAGAGTAGGGTGCCCTACTAATTGCGTAAGAGAGTCCTAAGGGGGCTACCTAAACGATCGTTGAAAGGCTTAAGAGAGGCCAGGAAGGACAAATCAAAGAGAAGGGTGGTTCGTAGATCAGTATGAACTTCAGCGTGAAGTGGTCGGGTTCACTCCTTCTAGAGGAAGGGATTCGCTTAACTGATTGCGCCATAAGTACAGTACTAGAGTAAAGGAGGAACTTTTAAAAGAAAGGAATGAAAGAATGATTAAACCTGCGGTCCATCGCACTTGCGATAGGCTCGGGCTTCTATGAGCTTCAGCCTCTCTGAGCCCTTAGCTCCCAATGAATTCGAACTTGCAAAGAAAGGGATCACCGGAAGTGGAGCTCTCTCCTTATATCAAAAAAGAAAGAAAAAGTAAGGACGATGCCTCGGTAGACGCTCAGCTTGTCTTTCAGCATCCGCAAGTTTTTTTGGCAGCCTCAGATAGGAATGGCTAAACTGGACTCAACCTTTGAAGAGATCGCCCCTTGATGCCCTATCCGTGGCGAGGCCGAGGCCGCGTCAAAATTGGGACCTGCCTTCCCACCAAAGTCCACTATGAAAAGCAAGCAGAGAACTAGAGATGGCGCCTAAGCCTCAAAATGGAGCTCACGCTACGCGAATCCTTCTTCCGAAGCACTTGCTTAGCGCCTGGCTCCCCCAGCCCAAGTCGTGCTATCCTCCTGTAGGTGATTGCTTAACTGAATTGCCCTCTGCCAACCTTCTGACTCTACAAAGCGAAATAGTGAGTCCTCCCTTATCTAGACCCGAGACTCCCCAAAGGAAAGAGCTTGATCCTTTAACCATGTTTTGAAATCAGGTTTTGATTGGCTTAGTATTCAGTAAGCCTGAAAGGACTCGGACAGTTAGACCTCATCTACTGCGCCCTCCTCTCGCGCTTAAAGCTCAGCTCAACGCTTTCTTTCTCACATTCTACTAATTGAATCAGCTCTTTTTTAATCAACTAATTAGAACTAATTACATAGATGATCTGCCTGCTCCCTTACTTGAAGAACATGATTTCAATTGATAAATTTCAATAAAAGATTTCGATCAACTAATTGCGTGCTTTCGTAATCACTGAACGTGCGTTGCGAATGGACTCATTGCAATCAATTCTGAGATCGCTTCGCTAGGGCGCGCGCGGGGCAAGGGTGCTCGTAGATCACTTGCTCGTTACATAACATCGCAGGCTCAGGATCACTATCATTCGGCTGACCTGGATTCGATTCCACGTGCCCCAAGGTAAGAGCGTAGTGAGATACGTGAATGCG
>BKZX01001853.1:0-13201 GCA_014362285.1 Fagus crenata | reverse complement strand
TTATAGAATACCGTATCTATCCATCCTAGCTTTTATACGATTAGCCTAACCAGCGAAGGTAAAGACCTAACCTGGTCGAGTCGATTACACACGTCTGTATTAGGCTGCGGGGTACTACGAGCTTGTTAAAGCGGAGAGAACATGAGCGCTTAAGCGAAGCGGAGCACCATTAGAGTATAGTAAGCAGCGTATTATAAAAGACAGTAATACGACCAGGTGGCCTTCACTACAGAGCTATACCTATACGAAGGTCCTCGCTCCGGGGATTCGGCTTAGTAACCATCTCCGTCCACCTTTTCGGCTTAGGTTACTCAGTCAACAGACTCGGCTTAGGGTTCCAAACCTGCCCTATGGTTTAAGAAGAGCTTATAAAAGGAGTTGGTGTTAAACACCGATAAGAATTCATTCTAACTAGTAGCTACTCATTACACACAAGAAAGAGTTCCGGTTTCAGTTCAGTCTACGGTCTCCCCACCGGCAGTCGGATATCAATAATAACTTACCCTGCGTTAGTAGAGTGAGGAGTGAACGGACTCAAATACAGTTGTCAGGAGGGGCTCCGGCTTCTAGGAATGAGAATGAGAATCGGCACCGTTCCTGCTGTGAGAGCTTGACTGATGCTATTCTACCTTGCCTTTTTATTTACTGATGTAAAGTAGGAACGCCCACTTTGAGGTTTCCGAACGGTCACGCTTTACCGCGTTGTCTCATTGGTAAGGGGGCTATGAGCTAAGCTATACTTGTAATCAAAGGCTGACCCCGCGGAGAACCATCTAATGCTGTACTAGACTAGCTACTGTATGGCGCAAAAAAGAGCTCGTTAGGAGTCGTGGTTGGTGAATCCAAACGCTTGCGAGAAGCGTCTGTTCCGCTTTATCCTTTAACTAATTTTATGTAAAAAATAATTTATCCACTGGTCTTTCTACGCTCGATCTCTACTCCCCGAAAGGTTACTCTCCTTTCTACGGTCCTTTTATGTATGCACGTATAGTCCTTATACGTCATCTTATGCGCGTGCAGTCTCCTTATCTCATGTATAGTCTCCCCTCATAGGTCGAGTACTCCTATTTGCGTCGAGTAACTACTGCTCTCGTTTGCGTCAAAAGTACTCTCGTTGCATTTTCCTTACGGCTTAGCCATCTATTCCACTTAGTTCTGCCACTGGCTTGCTATCTGCGGTCTGCCCTGAGTGAGTCTTCGATCGGCCTATCGAGTGTAATGGTCTATCCGATATAAACGAATGGCTCTTCCGCCCCCCACTGCTCTCAGCTCTCATTCTGTGCCTCCCTTCGGCTGCTAGCTTCGTCCACGAGTCATTCCTCACCTGGCCACTGTGGTATGCATGAGTCCCATTCCTTCTTTGGCTAGCTCCATCCACAGTAGTGTATGTAGTAGAGATATGCCCCCGTCGGCTTAGGAGCTCATCCCGTGCTATGCGTAATAAATCCCATTCCCTTTTTGGCGGCTAGAGCGAGGTGGATCGCTTCATGGATTTTGCTCATACTCGATTTGCTCTTGTCTTGCTCAGTAGTCCCGCGTTGTTAGCAGCGAATCTTGAAAGTGAATCTCTATCTGTTATGAGTGAATTCCGTAGGGGAACCTGTGGCCAGATTGAAGAGAAGAAAAGACAGTTCTCCAGAAGACCTATCAATCATCAATGATTGCTTCACATATTGAAAATGTACTTCACTCTACATCTCCTTATGATTCTTCAAATGAAAGAAGAAGTAATTGCAATGTACCGCCGATGTGCAAAGAAATCGCTGTATTATGAACGTTATCTTCCCCAACAGGTGAGTTTTTTCTCACGTGCAGGAATGGATCTTAGCCAAACGGTGACCGGGTTACGTTCGTAAACGTGTAAACCACTGTTGGGCGCTGGTTCCTCGATCTCTGTTCTTGCTCGTGAAAAGCAGCAGACAATGTTGCCTTGCTTGTTCGCTCACTCGTTGCTTGTTGCATACGTTCAAATGGCTTTTGTTGAAGGCTTCAAGAGTGAGTCAAGGTTCTTAGCCACCGGGGACCGGCCTTAGTAAAGTCAAGGCACCTATGGGCTTTACTTCCTCTCCCGTTGGTCGAGCTACTCCGTTCCTCTGCTAAGATACTTTTGGTGAACCGGGTTTGTGCCCTCCACATCGAGCTATACCGTTCTAATGCCCTACTGTTTCTCCGCATTCTTTTAGGAATCGATTGAGATGGGCTTGAGGATCTCCGTTTTCGGTGAATACGGTGAAAAGTCCGGTACGGTAATTGATATCCTTCTGGGAAGGTACAGTCCTCAACCCCGACCTACACAAGTGGTTTTAGAACCCACATTTTGAAAAGTTCTGTTAGGTTCTTAGTTGCAGTCGGCGACCTTTTCTTCTTTTACTTCACATAGCTTTTCGTCTCCTTGATAGCTGGAAGTTCTCCAAAAGTATGAAAAGCTGGAGGACTTTGTACCATCCATTCCGGTGTGGTTGAATTCTGTTCAACAGCCCAAGGACTTGGAGCACATCTTTTGTTATTTCCACTGCTTGAAGTGATTGTTACGACCACGAAGAAACGACGAATCCCAACTACGGATATATAAGAGCCAAAACTGCTAAGGGCATTCCACCCAGCGTAAGCATCTGGATAATCTGGAATGCGACGTGGCATACCCGAAAGCCCTAAGAAATGCATGGGAAAGAGGGTCGGATTAACCCCGAAAAAAGTGATCCAAAAATGGATTTGACCTAAAGTTTCAGGGTATGTCCGACCAAAGATTTTACCCACCCAATAGTGAAATCCTGCAAATAAAGCAAAAACGGCTCCCATAGAGAGTACATAATGGAAATGCGCAACCGCATAATAAGTATCATGTAGAGCAATGTCTAGCCCAGAATTTGCCAGGACTAGTCCAGTGAGTCCTCCTATGGTGAACAAAAAGATGGACCCTACAGCAAATAACATGGGTGTTTTGTATTGTATCGAACCCCCCCACATGGTAGCGATCCAACTAAAGATTTTGATTCCAGTGGGGACAGCTATGATCATGGTAGCTGCGGTGAAGTAGGCACGGGTATCAACGTCTAAGCCCACAGTAAACATATGATGAGCCCAAACAAGAAATCCAAGAACACCTATACTGATCATGGCATAAACCATGCCTAGATACCCGAAGACCGGTTTTCCCGAAAAAGTCGAAACGATATGACTTATGATACCGGATCCAGGCAGAATGGGAATATACACCTCTGGATGACCGAAGAACCAAAAGAGATGCTGGTATAATATGGGGTCTCCCCCTCCTGCGGGATCAGAAAAGGTTGTATTAAAGTTTCGATCGGTTAATAACATGGTAATTGCCCCTGCCAGTACCGGAAGTGATAATAAAAGTGGGAATGCTGTCACTAGAACGGACCACACAAATAGGGGTGATCTATGCATAGTCATTCCAGGTCCACGCATGTTGGAGATAGTTGTTATAAAATTGATAGAACCTAAAATGGATGAAACACCAGATAGATGAAGACTGGAAATTGCTGAATCAACTGCTCCTCCGGAATGGCTGGTAATACCACTTAAGGGCGGATAGACCGTCCACCCAGTGCCGCTACCCACTTCTACTAAGGCTGAGCTTAATAGGAGCAAGAGACTTGGTGGCAACAACCAGAATGAAATATTATTTAATCGTGGAAATGCCATGTCAGGTGCACCTATCAGAATCGGAACAGACCAATTACCAGATCCACCTATCATCGCCGGCATAACCATAAAAAAGATCATTAAAAAAGCGTGAGCCGTTATTAAAACATTATAAAGTTGATGATTCCCACCAAGAATTTGATCGCCGGGTCGTGCTAATTCCATACGAATCAGTACTGAGAAGCATGTGCCCATCACTCCAGCAATGGCACCGAAGATGAAATATAGAGTCCCTATATCCTTGTGGTTAGTGGAAAACAGCCATCGGACCGGATTTGTCGTAAAATTGAGATTATTTCGTTTCCTTCCTTATCAGAGAGGGGCCCCTTAGGTAGCGGGGCTGATTAATTGAAAAAGGGGGGAGTGAGCGGGGAAGGAAGAATGGAAAGGGGGTGGGGAAGGTCCGGAGAGCCCTCACTTTATTGATGGGGGACATTTTGATCCCCTTGTTGACCAAGCAAGGTCGCACTGAGACTGAGAACACCAACGGAACACTCTCTTACCCCCACTGACCAGCTAGTGTGCAATGACGACCGGCCCGCAAGCTACTCGATTTTCTTTTCTTAGCTGCTCTGGATTCTATTCTAGATGCTACTTACTTACATAGTTTTCTTTCACAAGGTAGCGCATCTATATAGCATAGCTGAAAGCGGACAAAAAAAGCTGTTCCCATAGCGTTACGTAGGCTTAGCCTCTTTCTCTATCTATATTTATATATGATAATATCACCAGTGGACAGCGAACAAGCCACACTAAGAAAGCAATCCAATCAGGAACAATTAGGGTCTAATGCCATCATTTAGTGGTATAAACCTATAGACAGGAAGAGCTTCCTATGAAGTTTCGGGTTATTTGCCTCTGGAACATTCATTTACTACATTCTCCTCCCACTGGCCATCCTGACAACAGCTGGTTTATGGCACCGGGCTAGCTCATGAAGAAGTCGAATCGGAGTTGTCCAGAATCAGATCTCCTCAGAGCACTCCAGCCTTCCTTCGCCCGGGAATGGTGACAGTTGTTGCCTGCCTTGCGGAGCTTTGAGTCCTTTCCTCTCTAGATCTGACCTCGCCCAAAGGAAGGTGTAGGTAGCATAGCGAGATGCTTCACGCAATTGCGCGAAAGACTACCTAAGCTCAAGCAGCAGATACTACCACATACAGGAGAAGAAGCTCTAGCTCGAGCTATAGCGCTTATTAGGAATTGTCCAATTCAATTAATTCCAGGGTCAGAGGGAGAGTCACGAAGGGCTTCGATTGGGTATGATTCAACTTTAACCTTCCCAAAGGGATCAATGGTATACCGAACGAACGGAAATTGCTCAAGTTTAGTTTCTCGTTAGGGACCGGGTCTACGTCACTTTAGAGGTGGGCCTTGGCTCGATTCCGAAGTCATGGGAGAAGGGCGGTATCCTAATCTATCTTTTATCCTAGGATCGAGAGACCATTTCGCTCTTCCTGCCTAAATAAAAAAAGAAAGGTCCTTATCCCATTTCCCTAGTCGAAGAATTGCTCTATAGCCGAGCGAGCTCTCAAGAGTCTTTTCTACCATAATCGTTTTTTCCTTCTTCATCCTATCTGCTAGAGCAGTCAGTGTGGCATCTCCTGCATAGGAGTGAGTGTCGATTAGAGGCCTCTTTAGTGCACGAAATCTCTGTGACTTTTTGCACCGAAGATGCTATCTTTGTCTATGCCTAAGAGGTTTTCTCTCTCCGAGGGAAATCACACTAGAGGAGAGAGGAGTGGCAAGCGCTCTTCTAAAATAATATATTGTTTCATCGAATTGGTTGCGGTTGCTCATTCTTTATGCGGGAGTACGCAGGATTAAAAACCTATGAACTAACACCCGATTATATGAATGAAATCAGTTGCAAAGAGGCTCGAGAGACATTCAATAACAAGCCCTTTTTGTACATAATCACCTGTTTGTTGAAGAAAATAGGGTTAAGTTGATTCGAAATATCTTAAGAGAACACCGACCGAACCGAGCGAGCTCTTTCTCAGAATCAAGCTGGCAAATGCCCGCAAGAAACCCATTTATTTATCTATTTATCGTCTAGATGGGGTAGGTGTGAAGTCTACCTTCGTACAAGATCCAATCTCGATTATGTTTCTGCGGAAGTATCTACTCGTTACGGAATCTTAAGTATCAAAGTAATAGATGTTATGTTAGAACCTGGCGTTCTGGGCAACTGGGATCAACTTTCAGTAAAAAAGGGGGCATCTATGTCCATCCTTGACAGACCAACACCCGCCTTTGGGACGTACTAGAGTCATGCCTTTCCAATCTTCTATCGCCGGAAGTCAGCCCGAGATCGCAGGAAGTCAGCTCGACTTTGTTTGATTTAGGTGAAGCCCCTTCTTTTGCCTATGGATCCCGTTTGTTGTTGAAGTCGAAGGTCGTGGGGCAGCAGTGCAGTGGGTCATCTCCGCTTTCTGCCTCTTGATTCCCTACCAAGGAGACCTACGAACTCAAGTCAAGACCAGGCCTTTCCTTCTATCCCCTGTGCCTCTCATTAGAAATTCTTAAACCTCGAAGCCCGCAAAGCCCGATCTTTCTTTCCCGGGTCACTCTGGTTATATTGAGATTTCCCTGTGCTTTCTTCTTAATTAATGGCAGGACTGTGCCCCGGGCTTCCCTCTCCTTGTATCTGGGTTGCTAGGCAGTTCTGAGCTAAGCTGAGCTCCGCAGTCGTGGATTCCTTCCGACTGGGCAAAGTTCTTCCCTCTGGAATATGAGCTCTACTATGAGCTAAAAGCAGTTCGCTCCTCCTTCCGCCATGCATAAATAGAGTCATTCCGCTTCTCGTAGCTAGAGCTAGGAGGTATAATGGTTGTGGGCATCCGGTCTCGAGAAGAGAGGGGACCCTTAATGGGACTTCTATCTCTCTAAGCGAGTTTGCTTCCCCTGCCTAAAGGAAAGAGCAGCTCATCGGTAATGCTAAGGGGAATACACAGCAACTTGACCAGCGTTCAGAATGAGATACCCTACTACTGACTGACATTCAAGAATAGGCCGAGGTGACTGACACTCAACCTTATGGGAGAGGAGTTGAAACCCATATCCAGAAGTGAGAACTCCTTGAAGCCGTTTATCCATCTCTATCAGTTCACTCCTCTTCTTCCAGAGAGGCCCCCATAGAGGAATTATTTCACCAGAACATAAGGAAGCGAAGCTTAAACAAGACGAATTCTTCAAATGCGGTCCGAAGAAGGGAAGGAAGTGATTTGATTTAAGGAAGGCGCCCTGAACGTCATTCGATGGTGGGGTTGGTCTCGCTTCAGAAGGAATTGGGTTCGGGTGGGTGTCATTCATTCATCGAAGGGCGGGAGAGGTAGGCCGATCTCTAAAATTGGATTCGGAGGCGGGTGACTAGTGGTGCGGGGTTGGCCTTTCTTCCTCAGCCAAAAACCGGCTTCTTCAGAGAAAGAGGGACGGTTGATTTCCGGTGGGATGGAAAGAAAGCGGAACTAGCGCTTCAACTCCCAGGCACTAGAGGTCGATCTCTTAGAGGGCCGAGCGGCGAAGTTATGGATTTAGTTTCCTCCGATTGATTGAGTCGGTGGGGAAGTGAGCGGATCTCGCCTTTGTTGATCCGGTTGAAGAGAGTTATCACGATGTAGCAGGGTCTGTCTGCTCCAGTCTATGACCTACCGTTTTCTTTGCTAAGCAGTACGCCTAGGATAAAAAAGATAGGTGGCATAGTGATCCCTACCAATACGACTGGACACCGTATCTCGTCTTCAACTCATTCCGACACTGTGAGATCCTACGGTCACGCCTTAGTCCGAAGGCTATAGGAGTAGGAATGCCCTTCCTTCTGTTTTCCTACAACCGGGATTCGTTCGCCTACGACTATAAGAAAGGAAAGCTTGCCAGTACAGTGCTCAAAAGGGCTCCCGCTCAACGGTCCATACATAGAAGACTAAAAAAGCCCGAAGACCTTTACCAAGGGCGGCAAAATAACCAAGGTTGGTGGGGTAGCAAGCTGAACTGCTGAACTGTGAATGAAGCAAATAAATCGGCCAACTAGACCAAGGGCGGTGGGTTACGTAAGGATCCTTTTTATATCTCTATAAAAGCCGGACAATCTCTGCTGAAACCCAAGTCGCAGCAAAGGAAAGGGCATCCATCGGGTACTCCATTCAAGCGGGAAAGACTTCTACAATAGCACCGCCACTCTAGTGACAAGAAAGACATGCGCCAAAGCAGAGCACAGCCTCATATCAAAAATCCTAGCTCATTGCTGTGCCCTGGGAAGCCCGGTAACTGATCAAAGTCGGAAAAGACCCCGCGTCGTGATCAGAGAGGCCTAAAAGGCCCCTCTCTCGGCCTCTCCAAATCAATGTCCTTATCAGACAATATTCCCTTGGTCCCTCTTTCTTAACGCAGGGTCGGCACGAGTAGGCCATTAAGGTAGGGAACGAAATCTTTTCTTAGATGGGAGAGTTGAGTCCAGCCATTGATTAGACGGCTAGCTCACTTTTGGTTACGACTAAAAGGTCTTAATGTCTGGGAGTAGCTCCTGCCCCAAAAGGGTAAGACCTTAACCCAACACCCGCTTTTGTTCGCCGCCCCGCATGAACGAATTGATCGAGATGTGTCGTCAACACACATTGGTGGGTGGACGTTTAGGCATTTCCTCGGCCTTACAATCGAAAAAAGGAACTTCTTTGAGTATAGCTCTCGGTTTGACCAGGGGCTGATTCCTAAGGATTCATACCTTGCTTTCTACCTTTACAATCGGAATTTCAAACTAAAGAAAGATCTAGGGCCGTCGGGCCGAGTTGGGTGCCAATAACCGTTGATTTCACACTCGGGGTAACCCTTTCGTTGATTAGTCCTAGGGATAGCATAAGTAAACAAGCAGATAGCTATAAAGTTTTTTGAAAAGAAAGTCAAGTGTAAGTGTATATCGAGCTATGTAAGTCACGGAATAGAGAACCGTCTGAGTCTTCAGGATCCGGTATATCGTAATCCGCAGATTCTTGGTCTGTAAAAGGAGTCTTGCTCTCATTCATTACATCTTACCATACCCGGCGGTTTGTTTGCAATCTTTGACTGTGGAAGAAGATCAACACTAATCCTCAACTTGGTCCTTTGTCTGCGGCATCAAGGGAGAGAAGACCAGTCGTTGGCTATGTTAGGCGGAGAAAGCCAAGAGCATGCTTAGACATTGCGAGTTTGCCAGTAGGAAATGGTACGTACTATCTTTCGGTGATCGGATCGGCGAAAGCGAAACCGCAAATCGAACTATGAGATCCTCATCTGCGGCCTGCCCCGTCCCTTCCGTAAGAGCCCTTTCTTCCACGGAACTATCTCCTTTCCTGTCTGCAGCATGGGAGTCTTCCTTCTACCCCGTGGTGACACTTGAGCCAGTGGTCCTTTCTATCACTTCCATAGGAGAGAGCCCCTCTTATCGCCCCACTTTTTGAGGTTGATACCGGCCACTCACACCTTTCAGGCCAGCTTGCGCCCGTCCCCTTTAGTTGCTTGAGCACAGCTATCCCGTCCCTCTCAGCTATCGCGTAGAATCTTCCCTCCTGGTTGATGAAAAAAAAGAGTAGGATCTAGGTTCGCGCTTGCTGACTCAGATGCTTAGGATCAATCTATTATGGAGGAGGAAGTCTTTGGTGAGGTGGGGCCTCACCTCAGGGGGAACATAGGCAAGGAAAATCCTTTCTCTTCGAAGAGGATTTTATACCTTTTCCAGAAAGCCTTTCAAAGTAGAGGAGTAGCTCGCACAATGGGTAGGGGTGAAGTACGCGATTGATTTCGTTCTTTATAAGAAATTGATTCCCTTCTAAGGGAGGTGCGGTGCCTGTCGGCCCGGTCATAATGATCGGTCTCTCTCCTTTCCCCGGATCCATCATCTTCGAGGAGTCGGCACATGACCAAAGTACCTTCCCGTGTTCGAGGTCCAGAGGCTCACAGGCAACTTCTCCAAGGCAGGCTTCCAGCTCATCACGAGGTAAGAGTAGCACCGAGACTCTCAGTCTTATTCGTCGCAACCCAAGAATGTGATACTAGCCAACAGACTTAGGCAACGAGAGGAAGAGGACAGAGGCTCAAGAACCAGCGGATCGTACCAGGGAAAGGGCCTAAAAACTAAGCAGTCGAGGCACTAGTGAAGACAAAAGTGGGGTCAGTCATGGATTAGCCTTGTTGAGATAGGGGATGTCGCCGCCTTTAGTGGTTTAGCTGAACTCCTTGCTTCGCCAGTTCGGCTAATAGAGAGTTGGTCCAATTTAGATCAGAAAAGGAGCAAAACCTGGATTTCTGTAGTGAGTTGAGTATATCTTAATTGTGCACTTTGGTCTTGTGGAATCCTTGATTTTCCGAAGGTGTCTTAACGAGAGATCTTTCCATTTCAACGAAAAGGAAGAAGAGAGTCTCCGTTGATTCCTCGAATTTTAGGTTTTTTCCCTTTGATTTCAGAAGGCCTGTTGAAAAAGGTGAATTTTGGATTAACTCGTTGACTTGATTGACTGGTCCAACAATCGCGCAACATTGGCCTTGTAGAGCGTTTGCTACATATTGAGTTGTCTTTTTCTTATCTCTGTTATATGACTTTTTTTCAGTCATCCGTTTTCCCTTGAGTATTGGAAAGTTAAATAAGGCCTTCCCCCCTCTTGCACTCACCGAAGAAAGAAAGGGCCTTGTAAGACCGATGTGAAAGGAAAGCGAATGGGCCCCCACCACTTTCTTGAATTAGAAAGTAGTCTTTCTTTCAACATGGAAATTGATTAGATTAATCCATAGTTCTATCTCCCATGAAACCACCATTCTTTTCACCGAGGACATCGAGAGAAAGCGTCAGGACCTGAAGAAGGAGCTAATGCTGATGCAATCCCTGAAGCAAAAATGAGAGAGCTCTAATGAGCTAAGGGATCAACACCTTTCTCCCCAACCAGAGCTCTCTCCCCCTGTCGCCCATTAATAAGATCCACCCATGATTCATCGAACCATTCCCTCGCGTGCCGTAGCTTAGGATTCGTGCTATTGTTTAGGGGCGGAGAAGAATAAAGATAGGGCATCGGCCTCAGCTGAAGCGGAAGAAGGATAAGACCTTTGAGATCTGGAAAGGTTAAAGTATAAGAGATAGAAAGGATTACAATAGCTAGCTTTTTGCTAGCCTTGAACATCCACCCTTGCTCTTAGCTTCCTCCCTCATGTAGTAAGGAAAGGAATGGGTAGCTAGCCTGAGTCTTAAGTCCTCCCTTCTAGCTTCTTTATTCTATTGATTGAGAGCTAGGGCATAATCCAACACTAGATTAGCACCTAAAATATTATATTATATAGATAAATCTATGGTTATCTGGTTCATATATGATAGTGGCATGCGAGTTGTAACATGCTGTAGAAAAGATAGCAATACTAGTGTGGGTTTGTTTTAGATCGGTTGTATCGTGGGGGTGGACCTCTTCTCTTAAGTACTGTTTAAGAACCTCTAATAAAAAAGCCTCTGTCATGACCCTTCCTCGTTCTAGAGGATTAATGCATCGACGAAGAATTAAATTCGATCTGCTCCCTATCCTATACAACACCCCATTGAAACATTGATAGGAAGCTGCTTTTCGAATCGAACCAAATCCTTTCATGCACCGGGCGGAGCGTTGAATTGAATAACCCAGTCTGAAATAAAGAATATAACCTTTCAGTAGTATAGATGTGATGACTCCCTTAACTTACCTACGGTTACTCTAAGGAGGTATCACATACTCTTACTAGTCGAGTCAAGGAAGGCGGAACATAGGAACTACTAGTCGAGTAGTGATCTTATTCCCTGTCCTGACCGAGAAAAACTAGTTCCAGAGGCATCTTCCATTCATATCGATTTGGGTTTTTCCGCACCATATTTTGATCTGCCTCTTCTTCGATCCGGAATTCCCAGCAAATCCTTGACTCCTCGAATACAATGGGATTTCACACCTGGCAAATCTTTCACTCTACCTCCTCTTATTAAGACCATAGAATGTTCCTGCAAATTATGACCTTCGCCTGGAATGTGAGCAAATATATCATGTCGATTGCTCAACCGTACTTTGGCTATCTTACGTGGAGCTGAATTAGGTTTTTTCGGTGTTCTCGTTGAAACACGCGGGCATACTCCTTGCTTCTGAGGACATTGATCCGAAGCTCGAGTACGGTCCGTGCGCCGTTTTTCTTCTCTACCATGACGAATCAATTGATTTAATGTAGGCATCGCTCTTTCCTTTGTCCTTCCCCCCGATTTTTGCCCTATCACTAGTGATTACTCCCGATCCGAAGCACCCCTTTTCCATTCATAGAGAGATCCAATCGTCAAAATCAATAAAAAGGCCATCATGGACCAAAATCCAAACGGATCAATCTTGTTGAGAGGTACTGCCCAAGGAAAGGAAAAGGTTACTTCCGGATCAGGGATAATAAATAAAATTGAAACAAGATAAAATCGTATATCGAAACGACTTCTGGCATCACCGAAAGGATCGAAACCACATTCGTAGGCCGACAATTTTTCTGGATAGGTCGAACTATTGGAAGCAAATGGAAAAGGAACACCGAGTAGGATCAAAGAAACTAGCGGACTGATCACTAAATAGATACAAATAGGTGCAAATTCTGACATCACCACAGTTCACTTGGTTCTATCGCTCCTTGCTCGCGGAGCGTCATACCGGAAAAAAATAAAGAAGAAAAAGGGGCAACTTTCGTGTAGTTTGTGATTGGATGTAACTGTTAAGATTTTCTCTCGGATAAATCTTTCTCTGATCCCCTAATCCCTTTTTTCATTACGACATTACGAATGGAATATCCTTAACTATTTTACTAAAAATGGAACGAAATGATCTTGTTTTGTTTCTCAGTGGATCCGGCGAAGGGATAAGTCATATTGGCGAATGCCCCTTAGAACCCTTCGATAAGGAAGGCTTCCCCTAGTACCAAATTCCTCTATGTTTCTATAATGACTTATATAGGTACTGAGGGACAGGGGAGTTCCACGGGGATACAGGACGATCCCTCTGATTTGATGTCGTCTGTTTAGAACATCACCGGGATCGAAGCCATCGTGGACTAACGCAGCTTCGACGCTCTTTTCAATTCGCATTTGGCAATCAAGGACCTCCATTAATGTGGAGAGGGTATATGTTCTGCCAAAGGAATTTACTAGGAAGCGCCGGTATAGTTCCCCCATCCGAAGGGCATCGGCAAGCAGCGGATGCTCCAGCCGGGGAATTACCACCCTTGGGGCGGGGGCGGGCGCCTCCTCGGGAATGTGCGGTTGAGCCGCTCGCGCTTCCGCTGCGAAAAACTCGTCCGCTTGCGCCCCTCCTGCGTCACAATGTCCTTTCAAAAATAGGGGAAACTCCGGTGGGAAGAAGCGGAGCCCCTGTAACGAGAGTAACGACAGCAGTCCACTACCTAAAATAAGAAAGAGAAGTACCCCCCGGAGAGTCCAAATCTCTTTCGAGATTCTTTTCTTTTCCGAGAAGTTTTTCTTAAGGCAGAACAAGCCCCACAATACGAAAACCAAAATCAGAATGAGGAAGAA
>BKZX01001850.1:81511-99219 GCA_014362285.1 Fagus crenata | reverse complement strand
GTCGAGATTCGAGTAAGTCTTTCAATAGCATCGGACCCCGACCCCACGAGGTCTTGACCCTTTCTTTAAATTCATTCGTATTGTCATAAATTACACTTCGTCATTCAATTGAGTGTTATATCCACGTCGTAATAATTGTCATTTTCATGTCATTCTATGTTTATGATTTTTACTACGTAAATATGCTGCGGCCATTCCATACTCATTCATTCTTATGATTTATGTGCTGCGAACATGCCGTGATTATTTGTTTGAATGTTTTACCATTTTGATACCATGTTCACTCTTGTGATTTATGTGCTGCGAACATGCCGTGATTGCTCGTTTGAACATTTTACTTGCTTTCATACTCTTTCTTGTAATTTATGTGCTGCAAACATGCCGTGATTACTTGATTGTTGTCTATAGCTTTGATATAAAAATGTGATTAAAACACACTTTGCCATGAAAACTTTAAAAAGAGTAAACATGGTAATGTGGGCGTTAGAAACGAAGGTATGAGTCCTTTACATGGGGGCGTGGCTGGTACGTGCTTTTGTGTGAAGGATTCTACACGTTCTAACTCCCATAGGATCATGGCCTAAAACTCCCCAAAGTGTGAATTAATCATCCAAAACCCCGCCATTTGACGGACCGCTTTACTCTTGGAAATCAAGGGTAAAGAGATCCCGAATATGGCACCAAAAACAATAATTGTTTGTCCTGGCACTAGGTGATAGGATTTCAAGTACATCCTACCACCGAAATGCCCGGAAACTTAAAAAATACAAAGATAAAGGGATGGTGAAATAAAGAGTCTAATCAAAACCAAATGAGGTCAAAATGCATTTGCCATTCTTGGTATATTGCTTGACCAAATTTGGGACATTTGTACATAATTAAAAACCAACAAACCTAAGCTTAGCAAATAAAGAAAACATTAGAAAGGAGATAACCGTTTCTTAACGGATGTCGTGGGGTGCCTAACACCTTCCCCACGCATAAGCAAACCCCCGAACCTATCTCTGGTTCAAGACCATTTTTGTTGTAAATGTCTAAATTAGATAAAATCTATTAGACGTAGGTGCCCAATCACACCTTAAAATTTCCCATGGTTGGTGGCGACTCCAAATTTGTGCTCATATGCACACACGTACACAAGTTCCCACACACACACACACACAACTCATATCTCGAAACAGAAAAGAGATAGAGAACACACACAACACTCGCCAAATGGGGGTCGGTATCTAGGAAAATAAAAAGAAAAAAAATAACTTTAGTTATAAGATTTTCCGCCGGTGTCGACAACTTGTATGCTGACACTCTTCTTTGCCTTGTGCTCTTCTCATTCTCTTGTACTGACGCTTTTCTTTCTGACTTTGTGCTCTTCTCATTCTCTTGTATTGACGCTTTTCTTTCTGACTTTGTGCAGGATCCTCCCGATAGTGTTGGTCGGGGTGGATGCTCAGACTTTTGTCAGCTCTTGTAGACCGCTCGCCAGGAGTACAGAGACTTCTTAGCGGAGTTAGGCTTTGGTCCCTTTCTCAGCATCCGCTATGTACACGTGTGGCATACCTTGGTGAGGTGCTGGGTGGAGAGATTCTTCCATCACACGGGGACTTTCCATCTTAGCACTTATGAGATGGGGGTGCTTCCTGTTGACTGGAGTGCCATCCTAGGCATTCGCTTTGGGGGTAGGGTTCCCCCTAGCGAGCCTGTAGCTGATTTCGAGGCTCTGGAGATTCTGGGCATCGATGATCCGGCTGCCATTGAGGGTAAGAAGCTTCCTTCTTTGAGGATCAGATATTTTAGAGATATTTTGAGGAGGGAGATAGAGGAGCCTCCTACAGAGCTGCGATACCGTCAGTGGGTCGCCTATTTCATCTTCAGTTGCTTCCTTGGCAACGACAAGTCTACCGTACCCACACCGATCGTCGACATGTTCCGAGATATCGATGCTCTGAGAGACTATGACTGGGGAGCATTGACATACGGTTTTTATATTCGGGGCTTGCGCCGCTTCTCTCGTCGAGAGACGATCAGCTTTCACGGTTTCTGGCAGTTCACTGTCTTCTGGGCATTCGAGCATTTCCCTCCCTTTGCTCCCAGTCGGCTTCCATTAGCCCCTGACTCCGTGTTTCCTCTTGCTAGGCGATGGGACCCTGCTTGGATTCGGGGATTGACATCCCGTACGCTCCTTGAGTGTCGTACGACAGTGGACTACTTGAGAGATGCTGACGTCGTCTTCCAGCCCTATTCTTCATTTTTGGTCGAGCGCCCTGAGGTATTCAGGTCCGTTGAGCTATCCCATTTGCGGATATGGATTCGATCTCCGAGATCTTGGGAGCTTTTGATGGGCGAGAGGACCGTTCAGCAGATGGGTGGTGAGGCTGTTGTCCCCGTGGATCCTCCCCAGCTGATGAGTATTGAGGGCTACATCCCTCGTGACCCGAGTGATTCCTAAGTGGCGGGCGTCAACGCCTATCCAGACTTGATTCGGGTCGATGTGCCATACTAGGAGTGGTTTGAGCGAGTCTCTTTGGGACCCTTGATGTCCCTTCACGAGGTCGAGGGTGGCCGCGTTATGGGCGGATCGGCCATGGACAGCCATCTCTTTCAGTCTTCTGGAGAGATTGAGAGGCTTCAGAACGAGATACTGCGCCTCCAGCTCGAGCTGTCGGTCAGTGAGGATCGCCATAGGGCCGACGTGGATCGACTACAGGAGGAGGCGGCGCAGCGAGAGGGAGAGATGACCCAGATGCGAGCCGACCTGACTCAGAGGCAGAGGGATTTGGATTCCCGGGATGCAGAGCTGGCTCATTTCGCTGCCACCGTACGGAGATTAGAGGAGCAGCTTCATGGTGTAGGCATCCCTCCTGTTACCGAAGCTGGCCCGTCTGGTTTTGGCCAAACTTCTTCTACGCCACCTCCTGATCCTATTTCTCGGGACTGGTTCTTCGACGATCCTCCTTCTACATGATGTATTTTCTTTATTTTTGTTTCCCTTTGGGGCCTTGTATTTTGGCCGACCATTTTGTATAAACATGGGATGTATTGACATTGACTATTGTATATATGACATTTGTGGTTTATGGACAGTATTTATGGTTATGTATTTATGGCTATGTTTATGGATGTGTTTGGGTATGTGTTTGGGTTTGTGTTTGGCTATGTGTTTGGGTATGTGTTTGGCTATGTGGATGGCTATCGGGTCTCAATCCTCCGCGAGGCCCGGTTCAACAAATATCGGGGTTTACCTTTCCTTGGGGCCCATTTCAACAATTTTTGGGTCTTACTCCTTCACAAGACCCGTTTCTATCATCATTGGGTCTTACTCCTTCACGAGGCCTATTTCAACAAATTTTGGGTCTTACTCCTTCACGAGGCCCATTTCAACAATTTTTGGGTCTTACTCCTTCACGAGGCCCATTTGGATGACTCTTCGAATTTTTGCGATTTTTCCTGACAAAAATGGAAAAATTTGCCGCAGTATGTAGTGTTGAATAAATTTTTCTAGCTTCTTGGAGATAAAAAAAAATTTTGCCCCAGTGTAGAGCAATGCACGCTGATACGGAGTTCCGAATTTCTTTCTTTATCTCCCTTGCGTCAGGCTGCGACGGCTTCCAGAGAGTCGATCTTCTTCTTTTCAAAATTTTTCAAAACCCTTTTGAAAAATTTTACCCCAGTGTACCATGGGATTCGCCTGTGCGACATTTCTGGGTCATCTTTGCATTCCTCGATTTTCGGGTCGAGCTAGGGTTTCGGGGCCGGTTCTTGACCGTCAGGCCTGGTTCTCGGCTCTTGGGCCACCCTGCTGGTGGGAGATCAATCTTGATTACGTCGTATCGAATGCCTCCTTATAAGATTGTCTCTGATTCAATTTTTGACCTCCAGGCTGATCTTAGGGTTTCGGGTCGACCTTCGACTGTTGAGCCGGAATCCTCGACCATCAGACCGCCCGAGACCCTCTCATAGGTGCTTTCTTGCAAAATGACCTTCATACAGTGCAAAACGGGCCTCTGGGAGTGAGTGAATAGGGTCAAATCCGCGTGGCAGGAAAAAAAGAGCCGTTGGGATTCCCAACAGGACTCGCGCGTGATCATCACGCGCCGCGCGTGATCATCACGCGCCGCGCGTGATCAGCACGCGCGAGCTTCTACCTTTTTAAGCCACGCTCCTCCTTCGAACCAGCAACCATTTCTCGAGCTTCTCTACTCCTTCTTCACTAAAAACTCTCCATTTTTCCCGTTTTTGAGTCTTTTGGGTCCATGGCCTCCTCAAGTAATGATCCCGACTCTTTGGTGACGCTTCATTTCCACGATTTCCGCGTTAAGCGGATGAGACATTGGTGGACTCTTCTTGGAGGGGATGACCATGCCGACATCATGGGGGTTTTTGGCAAGTTCCCCTTTCTCCTGCAGCTACGAGTTGACCGTGGCTTGCTCGAGGCTCTTGCTTCCTTCTGGGACCCGACCCATTGTTGTTTCTCCATCGGGGAGGTGGATCTTGTTCCCACCTTGGAGGAGTATGCTGGGCTTCTTCAGCTGGACAGCCCTTTTAGTGAGACTCCGGTCATCCCCATTTAGGGTCCTCGGTCAAACCGAGGCTTGGAGAAGTACTTGGGTTTGACTTCGGCAGTCTTTCGTCCCAAGATCATCTGACCGGAGGAGACTTAGCGGAAAGCCAACATTTCTTTGGATCTGCTGACGAGGTACTTCTCTCGGAGTGACTTTCCAGTGGAGCTTGCTAGGGACTTCATTGCAGGCAAGAGGGGGTGGAAGAAATTCCGAATCAATGCCTTCAAGATTGCCTTTGCAGGTATTTTTTTCTTTCCTACTTCCACTGGTAGGATAGATTTGGGTGTCATTCCCTTGGTATTTAGCGAGGGCAGGTCTATCATCCCTGCCATATTGTGCGAGACCGTGCGGTCTTTGTCTTTCTGTAGGCGACAGGGAGAGGGGGTCCCGATGTTCTGCTCCCAACTTCTTCAGCTTTGGTTCTGCAGTCACTTCCAGCATTTCTACCGCCTCCAGACTCCTTACCACTTTGAGAGGTATACGGTGAAACAGACCGTTAAGATAGCACTTCCCTTCACCGGCAATAGTCGTGACTGGGCATTGTACCTCCTCGACTTGCCCTTGGGTGAGTGGGCCTGGAAGGTTACCTGGGGGCCAGCAGTGTGGATGCCTGGACTCATTGTGCTCTCTTCGATGGAGTGCCTCTTCCTGGGGTGTGGGGTTGTACAGGCTACTATCCCAGTCTTGCTCTTCGTCAGTTTGGCGGTGTTCAGTATCCACCTCGTCTAGGTGACTTGGATGCGGTGACTTTCGATTACATTCCTAGTGAGGATATGTGGAGGCTCCTCTCCAGGATCGAGGATATCTGGGGAGGCCGTCTTTCAGAGATAGTCCTCATTGAGGATGGTTTGCCCGGAGATAGCTCTGTCACTTCTGATTTTGTTGAGTGGAGAGAGGGGTGGACTCTTTCTTTTACTCTCAGGCCTACCGTACGGCCAGGTGCATCGTATTCTTTGGTGTCTCGCTCTCTTCGGGTTTCAGCTCCTACTGGTCAGTCCGAGAGGGTTACTGTTTTGGAGAGAGAGCTTGAGGAGGCTCGGGCTAAGCTGTCGTCCCTACGCCTCACCAGGGCATCTGAGAGAGAGGAGTCTGCGACTCGTGTGGAGTCCATGTGGAGCACCCTGCATCACAACAGTGTGGCGGTGGCGAATCTTCGTCGCGACTTAGAGATTCAGAGAGGGAATGTCTCCACTCTCCGAACGATGAATGACTTCATTTGCGAGCAACTTGAGATTTCCGAGGTAGCTAAGGATCATATGGAGGAGACCTTGACTGAGACCCAGGGACAGTTAGAGACCGAGCAGGTTGAGAGGACTCGAGTCCAGGATGAGCTTGACTCTCTTCGTTCATATACCCAGGCTCTGGTTGATCCTTCCACAGGTCGTCCTCATGATATTGTGGCTCTCCGGCAAGCACTAGATGAGAGTGAGGTGGCATTGAGATCTGCTCGTACTTCCATTGGGGCCATGCGAGTCCAGATCAGCGTTCTTCAGGGCGACAATGGGGTCTTGCAGGCTGAAGTGGACTTGGTGCAGGATGCTCTTGAGTCCAATGCTTCTTGGCTCAACCAGGAGGGTTTCCCCGTGGTCACTGCTCTTCATCAGGTTAACGAGGTGATGAATTCTCTGGGTGCTAGGGCTCGCGCCGTCTTGGAGGAGCACGATGAGGGGGATCTGGCCCTTTCCACTGCCTTGGGGAGATTCTGCAGAGAGACCTGCATACGTCTTGGTCATTAGTTAGCATACTTCAGGTAGCAGTGAGTAGTCAGTAGTTTTTGTATTCAAATGGTGAGTCATTCATAAATCCGAGTTGGATCATGCATGGCTCCCATTTTTAACTTCTAAGTTGATATATTTAGACATGCTTTCAAGACATCATGGAAAATCAACGTATATGTTTATGAACTTAACACGAATGAATGAAAGCACGAATTTTGTCTATGAATGTTTGTATAAGAATCTATGAATTTGACAAAGTTTAGCTTTTTATGAATCCATGGTAAAAATTGAATGTTGTTGTGGAAATGAATGTGAGAATTTACGAATTTAAACGAGATAAGCATGGTATGAATGGTTGTGAGAATCTAATGATATGTCACTTTGAAACTGGGTGTTTGGGAGGATACACTTGCGCTCCACCTCTTGATCCCCAAACATTCTCTTTATTTCGAACGAACCGTAATGCTCAAAGGATAACATAGTTCGTTCTTTCGTCAAAAATCTCTTCACCGCATGACAACCCCGATCACTAGTCTTGCGCTGATTTGATGCCCGTCTTGTTGTGGTACCGATTTTTTTTTTTTTTTTTTTTAGCCATATATTACCCTTGGCTTACGCCAAGTCCAGCTTTCCACGTTACTTTTGCCTATAGCGCCTCTTCTGAGGTTTTCACCATACCCATGGTAATTTCATCCGAGGGCAACGTCCTTACGGATTTTCGTCGCTTCCCGGGTCTTCTTCAAAATTATCAAAATAACAAACTAGAATTTTGATAAACATTCCTCTTTGATTAAATTGACTAAAATTACACATGGTACTTGATTACAGAATCAGAATTGATGGGTGACCGGAACTCTTCACCATCCATATCAGCCAGAATGATTGCTCCTCCCGAGAAAGCTTTCTTTACCACGTATGGACCCTCATATGATGGTGCGAACTTTCCTCGTGAATCTGATAGGGCCATATTTCTCTTCTTCAGAATGAGATCTCCGGGCTGGAAAGTGCGAGGTCAAGCCTTCTTGTTGTAAGCTCTTTCAATTCGTCTCTGGTAGAGCTATCCGTGGCACAGTGCCGCCAATCTCTTTTCATCTATGAAGTTCAGCTGTTCATACCGTGCTTGGGCCCATTCAGCTTCTTCCAGCTGAGTTTGTGACAGGATTCTCAAAGAAGGGATCTCCACTTCGACCGGCAGTACCACTTCCATCCCATATACCAGAGAGTAGGGAGTGGCTCCAACGGATGTCCTCACTAACGTTCAGTAGGCACACAAAGCGTAAGGCAGGTGCTCGTGCCAATCTTTATATGTCTCCGTCATCTTGCTCAGAATCTTCTTCACATTCTTGTTGGCAGCTTCTACAGCTCCGTTCATCTTCGGACGGTATGGAGCAGAGTTATGGTGCTGGATCTTGAACTGCTGGCATAGCTGATCCATCATGCGGTTGTTCAGGTTGGAAGCATTGTCGGTGATGAGCATTTCTGGCATTCCGTAACGGCAGATAATGTTGTTCTTTACAAACCGGGTGACTGCGACTTGAGTGACGTTCTTGAAGGAACATGCCTCCACCCACTTGGTAAAATAGTCAATGGCCACCAGTATGAACTCATGCCCGTTAGACGCCTTTGGGGTAATCGCACCAATCACATCCATTCCCCAAGCTGAGAAGGGCCACGGCGAGGTCATAGTGTGGAGGTACTAGGGAGGTGCGTTCTTGCAGTTCTGATACATCTGGCATTTGTGGCATGTCTGGACATGTCTGATACAGTCTCTCTCCATTGTCAACCAGTAATAGCCAGCTCTCATAATCTTCCGGGCCAGGAAGGGTCCATTGGCATGGGCTCCCATCGATCCCGCGTGCATCTCTTGGACCAATCGATTGGCTTCCTCCGCATCTACACATCGCAAGAGGGTGGCATCATGAGTCCGCTTGTACAGAATCTCTCTGCTTAAGAAGAATTGGAAAGCCATCCTCCTGATGTACTTCTTCTCATTTTCGGTCGCCCGTGACGAATACTCTCGGTCTTGGATAAAGCGCTTGATATCGTAATACCAAGGCTTGTTGTCTATCTCTACTTCGACATTCATGCATTCTTCTACGCACACACAGTATGCCGGGATATCTCAAGTCTCAATCCGCAATGGTCGCACATCGTCCCCTTCTACTAGCTTGATTAGGCTCGCCAGTGTGGCGAGCACATCAGCAAAGTGATTGTGAGCTCTTGGGGTGTATGTGAAGGTGATATACTTGAACTTTGGGACTAGCCGACTGATGTATCGTTGGTACGGGATGAGCTTGGGATCCCATGCTTGCCATTCTCCGTTAGTCTATGACACTATCAGCAGAGAGTCTCCGAAGACTTCCAATTCATAAACGCCAAACTCTAATGCTGCTTGTAGACCGACGATGCATGCTTCATATTCAGTCATGTTGTTGGTGCAATCAAACCCCAGCTTAACGGCAATAGGAGTTTGTTGCCCCTTTGGTGATACCAAGACCGCGCCAATACCACTTCCGACAGAGTTTGCTCCTCCGTCAAAGTAAAGCTTCCACCTGCCGTGATTATCTTCATCGACTGCCATTACGTCCTCGTCCGGGAATTCTGAGTCCATCAACTCTAACTGCTCAGACGGATAATCTGCCAAGTAATCGGCTATGGCTTGTCCCTTGATCGCTTTTCGAGCCACGAATAAGATGTCAAACTCAGATAGGAGCACTTGCCATCGCGCGATCTTCCCAGTCAAAGCAGGCTTTTCAAAGATGTACTTGATCGGATCCATTCGAGATACCAACCAAGTGGTGTAGTAGAGCATGTATTGTCTCAGCTTCTTGGAGGCCCAAGCCAGTGCGCAGCACGTCTTCTCAACTAACAAGTAGCGGGTCTCTGGCTCCATAAACTTCTTGCTAAGATAGTAGATTGCTTGCTCCTTCTTTCCAGTTTCGTCTTGTTGTCCCAACATGCAGCCCATGGATGTTTCTTGGACTGTGAGGTATAGAATGAGGGGACGTCCTGGAGTTGGCGGAACCAGGATGGGTGGGTTGAGCAGGTACTCCTTGATCTTGTCAAAAGCTTTTTGGCAATCTTCTGTCCATTTTATCTTCACATCCTTCCTCAGTAGTTTGAATAGAGGCTCGCAGGTTGCAGTGAGCTGTGCAATGAAGCGAGCTATGTAGTTGATTCTTCCTAGGAAGCTTCGGATCTCTTTCTCTGTCTTTGGCGCGGGCATGCTTCGTATGGCTTGGACCTTTGCAGGATCAATCTCAATTCCCCTGCCGTTGACAATGAAGCCCAATAGTTTTCCAGATGTGACGCCGAAGGCACACTTGTTCGGATTCAGTCTGAGCTGATACTTCTTCAGTTGTTGGAACAGCTTGCGTAGGTCTGTGAGGTGATCTTGTGCGGTACGAGACTTAGCAATCATGTCATCCACATAAACCTCTATCTCATGATGAATCATGTCGTGGAAGAGGGTGACCATGGCCCGTTGATAAGTGGCCCCTGCGTTCTTTAGACCGAAAGGCATGACATTGTACACGAAGGTTCCCCAATGTGTGATGAAAGCAGTCTTGGATTTGTCTTCTTCTGCCATTTTAATCTGATTGTACCCTGAGAATCCGTCCATGAATGAGAACACGGCATTCGTTGCTGTATTGTCGACCAGGGTGTCAATGTGAGGTAGAGGAAAGTTGTCCTTCGAGCTGGCTCGGTTCAGATCCCGATAGTCCACGCACATTCTAACTTTTCCATCCTTCTTCGGGACTGGGACTATATTGGCTACCCAGTCCGAATAGGTCACTGTGCTCAGGAATCCCGCCTTTAATTGCTTTTCCACTTCCTCCTTGATCTTCAAAATGACTTCAGGCTTCATTCGTCGCAGTGCTTGTTTCACAGGCTTGCATTTCGGCTTCAAAGGAATCTTGTGGACCACTATGTCTGTGTCTAGGCCCGGCATGTCTTGGTAAGACCAGGCGAAGATCTCGTGGAACTCTCTTAACAGTGCGATGAGCGCCTCCTTTTGCTCTGTGGTGCAACGGGTCCCAATCTTGACTTCTCTTGGTTCTTCACCCTCATCGGCCAGATTTATGGTTTCCAACTCCTCTATGTTGGGTTTGGACCCCTCGTCTTGTCTCTCTAATGCTTCAAGGATGTCATTTGGCAATTCGATTTCTTCGTCAGAATTATCTATATTATCCAGTGAGCAATTCGTTTCATTGTCAATTTCGGAGACGTGGGGATCGTTTGAGGTTTGCGTGTAATCCTGGAAGGATGACGGATGGGAAAACGGTAAGAAAATTAAAAAGGGAAGCCATTCGTTTTGTATGATGGCGTGTTGGATGCACATTGGAATATTTGAGATAGAGAAATTCGTGGAATAAACACGTGACATATCATTTGAAATATGAAAACGGAAATATTACAATGATGAAATGATTATGATTGTGGCATGATATCTTGAAAGCATAAAATAAACATAGAAACCCGAAATTGTTCGATACAAAAATTCCCGAGCTATCGATGGACTCAAAACCCGAGTTATCAATAGCTGGGATACCGCTTACTCATTGCTACTTGAGACACGCTGTAGCAATGGCACACAGGTCCACATCTTGGCTTCTTCTCCCTGTTGGCAGTGGCGGGTCGGTGGTGTGGTTGAATCCTCCTCCTCGGCGATGGTATGGATGCTCAACCCTTCAACCATGGGGCCAGCATATTCTACTTCAGCAGTGGAGGTGATGATGCTTGGTGGTGGCGTCTTGATTGGCTCTTCTCTTTCTTCGGCAATGGCAGTGCTATCTGGGTCTTTGGCTGGTGGCAGTGGCTTGGCTTTCTCTTCTTCTTCTCCCTCAGTCAGTGCTGGTAGGGACAACATGCTCGATTCTTCTTTGATCTCCACGATCACCTCATTTACTCTTGGGTCGGGAATGACGTAGGGTTCTTCGTCTTCCTTCAAACCCAAATATTCCAGAATCGAATGGGGATTAAAGCGGTACCGTTCCAAAAAGGCTCTTGCCAAATCCTCCCAACCAGTAAGGTTCCTCAACTGATAGAACCAGGCGGCTGTTTTTTTTTACAGGCTCTCAAGAAATACCGAGATCATCAAAAGCTCATTCTCCAAGTGTAAGGCCATCTTCTCGCCGTATTTTTGCAAATGGGCCTCCGGATCCCCATTCTCATAAAATATCTCAAATTCCGGCGTCTCAAACCCAAGTGGCACTATCAGGCATGGGAATTGGAATAGTTTGGTGAAATCAACGTCCCTCCATTCGTTAGAGTCATCCTCCATGAAGTATCCCCAGTCGTTTCCTTCATCCTGTAGGTCATCGAGGTCCATCTCATCCTCTACGATGTCATCTAGGTTGAGCTCTGCGTACCAGTCAAGGTCCGATGGGTCATATGATTGGCAACCTCCTCCAGATGGTATCTCCTCTTTCTTTACCAACCCCCTTTCCGCCAGGCTGGCGACTTCTTTCTTGAATTCCTCGCAACTTTCTAAGCTATGCCCTCTTGCCCCCGAGTGGTATTCACAGGCATCCCCTGTTGATGGTCCCGGTGGTGCTTCTAACGAGGTGATGTGTCTTTGTCTCTCCAAGGTGTGGAATAGACGCCTCCACGATATACGATTACTGGCTCGGTCAGACTGGTCACCTTCCTCCTCTATCTCAACCATGTTTACACCTCCCTCTGGGTGATTGGGCAAGGGGTTAGTGGTGATGTTAGGCAGTCCCTCAAACTTCAGGACTCCATGGTCGATTAGGTCTTGAACCCGATGCCTCAACTGGTTACAGTTCTCCACTGTGTGTCTTACTTCTCCAAAGTGGAAATCGCAGGTTGAATTTGGGTTGTAATCCTTTCTTTGCGGGCCGGTGTAGGGTCTTGGGACGACAGGTGAGATTAGGTTCTTCTCTCTCAGAATGGGGTATAGCTCCGCCAGAGACATGAGTAATGGCGTGAATTGTCTTAGCTCTTTTCTGGGCCATCTATTGTCATTGGGTTGGTTCCCCATCGGCCTTGCCGGTACCTAGGGTGTCGGGGTTGGAGTTGGGGCTTGAATCGGAGCCGGAGTCTAAATAGGCCCAGGCTGTATCGGTTGCATGGTGAAGGTTGGGAGGACTTGCCTTGGTCTTCCATTGTTTCTCCCTATCATTTGCACATCTCCTTCCCTCTTCTTTGTTGGAGCCTTCTTGGCGGCTTGTTCGGCCAGTGCCATCAAAGCCGTCATATCCACTATCTTCTTTGTCTTCAAGGCATCTTCAATCCTTTCGCCCACTGGTATCAGGTCAACAAAGAACTGCATTTGTAACCCTATCATCCGGTTGAAGTAGGGGTTTTTCAGTGTATCAACGAAGATTTTGATCATCTCTCTTTCGTCTAGTGGTGGGCGTGCTCGAGCCGCCTTCTCTCTCCACCTCTGGGCATATTCCCTGAAGTTTTCATTGCTCTTTTTCTCCATCCTCTGAAGATCGAACCGGTCCGGAGCTATTTGTGAGTTGAATCCATACTGAGCCAGGAAGGTGTCTGCCAGTTCCTTCCAATGAGAGATCTTCTTCAACTGTGAGTACCATTCGGCTGCATTCCCTGTCAGAGTATCTTGAAACGTTTGAATCAACAACGGCTCATTGTCGGCGTATGGTGCCATCTTTCGGCAGTACATTTGCAGATGAATCATGGGGTCTCCTCTCCCATTGTATTTTTCGAATTCCGGGGCCTTGAATTTGGGTGGCACCGTCATATTGGGAAACCAAGACATGCTTGAGAAGTCTGTGTTCCCGAAAGAGTTCAAACCCTGTATGAGCCTGATTTTCTCCTCCAAGCTATCAATCTTGCTGTCCAACTGGGAGTCTTTCCCCTCTGGCTTCGGTGGCGTTGGTGTTAGAATGCCCTTCCGGCTCTCCTTCACTGGTATCCTTGTCATCTTCCTTCCTTTGGTTCTCATCATCCGTATTTCGCTTTGCTATTAGTTGCACGAAGCTGAGGAGTTCGTCAAACTTTCGTTCAAGAGCGACCATCTGGATCTCTTGCTCGCTGGGTCCGGGTCCACTCGTCTCTCCAGCCATTTGATCGCGAATGTAGATACAACCTAGAGAGGTAAACAACGTCAAGTTAGACTTTTGAATTCACAATTGAGTGCATGACCTTGGCATACTTTGAGGGTAAGCCGTGGCTAAGTATGTATGCACATGTATGGTATGCATGAATGCAATATGCATTGACAAATGAATGGATTTTCCATTGGGTTGCCAAAATTGGAGAGCCTTTCGGCTTATGGTTTCATTTTGAAATTTTGGGTGACCATCATAGGTTGATGCGGGATGACACAGGTAGATGTCTATACATAAAGTTAAGGACTTATGTATGTACATGGCGGTCTTGTTAACAAAGAAATAGGTTTTCACACTACTGTAAATTTGACGGGCCTTTCGGCGCTCGGTTCCATTTTTGAAAGATTTTTGGGGAACCTGTGTCAGGTTTTATGAAAATCATATTCTTGGTTGAACACAATGGGTGAATATCTACATTCCTATATAGAGTTTAGAACTCTTAAGGTTCATATATGTACGGACTTATCAACGAAGAGATGGACTTTCACACTATCAAAATTTGACGAGCCTTTCGTCGTTCGGTTCCATTTTGAAAGATTTTCGGGAACCGACGTCGGTTAGTGTGAAGGTCATACTCTTGGTTTGACATGACAAGACTCTACACACAATGGTTACAAGCGTGTCAACAAAAAGATAGACTATTGCATCTTATCCAAAATTTGACGAGCCTTTCGGCGTTCGGTTCCATTTTGAAAATTTTTTGAGGGAACCGTGTCGGTAGATATGAGGATCATACTTTTGGTTGAGGACGATAAGACTATGTACACGCGTATCAACAAAAAGATAGACTATCACATTACTGAAATTTTGCTGAGCCTTTCGGCGTTCGGTTCCATTTTTGAAAGATTTTTGGGAACCGATGTCGGTAAATGTAAGGGCCGTACTTTTGGTTGGATATGACAAGACTATGTACACGATGAGTACAAACGTATTAACGAAAAGCTAGACTCTCACATTACTGAAAATTTGACGAGCCTTTCGACGTTCGGTTCCATTTTGAAAGATTTTTGGGAACCAATGTCGGTTAATGTGAGGGTCGTACTTTTGGTTGGATACGATAAGACTATGTACACGCGTATCAACAAAAAGATAGACTATCACATTACTGAAATTTTGACGAGCCTTTTGGCGTTCGGTTCCATTTTTGAAAGATTTTTGGGAACCGATGTCGGTTAATGTGAGGGTCGTACTTTTGGTTGGATATGACAAGACTATGTACATGACGGATACAAGCGTACTAACGAAAAGTTAGACTCTCACATTACTGAAATTTTGACGAGCCTTTCGGCGTTGGTTCCATTTTTGAAAGATTTTTGGGAACCAATGTCGGTTAATGTGAGGGTCGTACTTTTGGTTGGATATGATAAGACTATGTACACGCGTATCAACAAAAAGATAGACTATCACATTATTGAAATTTTGACGAGCCTTTCGGCGTTCAGTTCCATTTTTGAAAGATTTTTGGGAACCGATGTCGGTTAATGTGAGGGTCGTACTTTTGGTTGGATACGATACGACTCTATACATCCCATGTAGAGTTTGGAACTCTTAGGGTTTGAGTGGTTTGCAACGAGTATGGACAACGTGGTTATCCTATCCCTTTATCAAACAATGACATGCAAACAAAGGTTTAGATAGGTAGAACCTGGCTCGGCTCCAATTATTTTATCACCACCTGGAAAATAGCAGAACGCTTTTCCCTTGACTCATTTTGAAAAGACACATCCTATTTTCGGGTTTCCTGTCTTAGGTTGGATGTTCACTCGGTTGGCTTTTACCAAAGCCCTCACAGGTGAGTTTTCTACTCTATAGCTTACTATATGCAACTTGGTATGACTCGGCTTGGAATTCTGTTTCCTAAAGGGGTCAATGATCATGCCCATTTCGTCCTCCCAAAGGAAGTTAAAAGGGTATTGGATCACCGGGGAAGCACTTGCACGCCCCCCTCGATCTCCACGGGTGTGGAGGGAGAAGGGTGGATTCTCGTGTTCCATGTCCTAGATATAAAAGGGTTCGTGGTGGAGCCTGTACCAGCCCGGCCCCACCTGAGTCCGGGTTCGACCCAAAAGTCCAATGAGGGTAAATGCCATGATTTTGAAAACAAAAAGGAAAAAGACTTTTTTTTTTTTTTGTACAAAGCACAATATAGAATATGTGTTGCAAAAAAAAATAAATCTCTATCCTATGTTCGCAGTTTATATGTACAAGAATATAGACATGCTAAAATCAAAACACTATACAAGATAAAATAAAGAGAATAAATCAAACAATGAATACCAACAAATATATACACACATGCTTAGCAAAGAAAACACCGAAAGACTATAGGCTTAAATCCTCTAAGTCCCCAGTGGAGTTGCCAAGCTGTCGACACCGGCGGAAAAATCACTATCTAATCTTTTATTGGTTTTATTTTTCCTTGATACCGACCCCCATTTGGCGAGTGTTATGTGTGACCTCTATCTCTTTTCCGTTTCGAGATATGAGTTGTGTGTGTGTGGGAACTTGTGTACATGTGTGCGTGTGAGCACAAATTTGGAGTCACCACCAATCATGGGAAATTTTAAGGTGTGATTGGGCACCTATGTCTAATAGATTTTATCTTGTTTAGACATCTAAAACAAAAATGGTCTTGAACCAGAGATGGGTTCGGGGGTTTGCTTATGCGTGGGGAAGGTGTTAGGCACCCCACGACATCCGTTTAAGAAAACGGTTACCTCCTTTCTAATGTTCTCTTTTATTTGCTAAGCCTAAGTTGTTGGTTTTAACTATGTACAAATGTCCCGATTTCCATCATACGATATACCAAAAATGGCAAACGTAATGTGACTTCGTTCGGTTTTGATTAGACTCTTTATTTCACCATCCCTTATCTTTGTATTTTTTAAGTTTCCGGGCATTTCGGTGGTAGGATGTACTTGAAATCCTAACACCTAATGCCGAGACAAACAATTAATGTTTTTGATGCCATATTCGGGATCTCTTTACCCTTGATTTCCAAGGATAAAGCAGTCCGTCAAATAGCGGGGTTTTGGATGATTAATTCACACTTTGGGGAATTTTAGACCATGATCCTATGGGAGTTAAAACGTGTAGAATCCCTCATACGAAAGCACGTACCAGCCACGCCCCCGTGTGAAGGACTCATACCATGGTGTCCAAGAGCCAGGGCGAGCCGTAGCCCTTGGGTCACACCAATTTCGTTTCTAACACCCACATTACCATGTTTACTCTTTTTAAAGATTTCATGGCAAAGTGTATTTTAATCACATTTTTATATCAAAGCGGTAAACAAACAAGCAAATAATCATAGCATCAAGATGGTAAAACATTCATACAAGTAATCGCGGCATATTCACAGCACATAAATCACAAGAATGAATGAGTATGAAATGACCACGGCATGTTTGCAGCACATAAATCATAAAAATGAATGGGGATGACAAATATGGGTTGATATAAATACAAGGTTTAATCCAAAATGCAATTTATAACAACACAAGCATTTTTAAGGAAAGGGTCAAGACCTCGTGGGGTCGAGATTCGATGCTATTGAAAGACTTATTCGAATCTCGACACCACCATAGGATTTACATGAATGAAACAAAGCAAACTAAAAAGAGGGTTTCAAGGCCTTTCGAGCTTACACGAAGGATTAGTGCTATTGAAAGACTTACCTAAACCTTCGACGCCAAATAGGACTTATATTGTGAAAATCATTTTGAAAAGGGGTTTCAATGCCTTTTCGGGTTTACACGAAGGGTTAATGCTATTGAAAGACTTACCTAAACCTTCGATGCCAAATAAGACTTACATGAGAGAAAATCATTTTTGAAAGGGGGTTTTAATGCCTTTTCGGGCTTACACGAAGGGTTAGTGCTATTGAAAGACTTACCTAAACCTTCGATGCCAAATAGGACTTATATGACGAAAATCATTTAAAAAAGGGGTTTCAATTTACGGGTCCAACGTCTCATGGATTTACATGGGGTTTAGTGCTATTGAAAGACTTACCTAAAACCACCAATACCGGTTGGTATTTTCATGCCCAAAATCAAAGGGGAAAAGGGGATGGGTAAACAATATTTACAACGTGGCAAATAATGAAATAATGGCAATAAATAAATTTAGAACATGACGGAGAGCGACAAACATATCTAAAATGGTAACAACTCTAAAACACGGGATTTTTGTGGGTCCAATGCCTATGGGATTACGTAAATGGTTAATGCCTCTTTGAGGTCTTACATAATCCATTACGACCAATCGGGATTATCATGCCCAAATCATAAAGAGAAAAGGGGAGAAAATGACCATATTCACAAGTACGT
>BKZX01001850.1:25001-73869 GCA_014362285.1 Fagus crenata | reverse complement strand
GTTTTTCTCATTTAAGTCCTATTTGGCTTCGCGGGTTTAGGTAAATCTTTTCAAATAGTACTAAACCCCCGTGTAAGCCCGAAAAGGCATTGAACTCTCTTCTGAAAAATTGCATTATTTTATTCATGTAAACCCTAAGGTGGTGTTGGGATTCGAATAAGTCTTTCAAATAGCATCGAATCCCAACCCCACGAGGTCTTGACCCTTTCCCTAAAAATTCTCATGAATTGTACCTTGCTATTTCGATTAAGTGTTGCTTGTATGTCATTTCATACTTATGATTGATGTGCTGCTAACATACCATGATCATCCCATATTATGTCATACTTGTGATTTATGTGCTGCGAACACGCCGTGATTACTTGTTTGAACATTTTGTTGGTTCTCATACTCTTTCTTATGATTTATGCATTGTGAATTTACCGTCTTGATACTTTGCTTGTTTGTTTATCGCTTTGATATAAAAATGTGATTAAAATACACTTTGCCATGAAAACTTTAAAAAGAGTAAACATGGTAATGTGGGCGTTAGAAACGAAGGTATGAGTCCTTTACACGGGGGCGTGGCTGGTATGTGCTTTCGTGTAAGGGATTCTACACGTCCTAACTCCCATAGGATCATGGCCTAAAATTCTCCAAAGTGTGAATTAATCATCCAAAACCCCGCCATTTGACGGACCGCTTTATTCTTGGAAATCAAGGGTAAAGAGATCCCGAATATGGCACCAAAAACATTAATTGTTTGTCCCGGCACTAGGTGTTAGGATTTCAAGTATATCCTACCACCGAAATGCCCGGAAATTTAAAAAATACAAAGATAAAGGGACGGTGAAATAAAGAGTCTAATCAAAACCAAATGAGGTTAAATTGCAGTTGCCATTCTTGGTATATTGCTCGACCAAATTTGGGACATTTGTTCATAATTAAAACCAACAACTTAGGCTTAGCAAATAAAGAAAACATTAGAAAGGAGGTAACCATTTCTTAACGGATGTCGTGGGGTGCCTAACACCTTCCCCACGCATAAGCAAACCCCCGAACCCATCTCTGGTTCAAGACCATTTTTGTAATAAATGTCTAAATAAGATCAAATCTATTAGACATAGGTGCCCAACCACACCTTAGAATTTCCCATGGTTGGTGGCGACTCCAAATTTGCGCTCATACGCACACACATACACAGGTTCCCACACACACAACTCATATCTCGAAACGGAAAAGAGATAGAGATCACACACAACACTCGCCAAATGGGGGTTGGTATCTAGGAAAATAAAGAAGAAAAAGAAAACTTAGAGAATTTTCCGCCGGTGTCGACAACTTGTACTCAAAGCTTGACCTAGACAATATCTTAGAAGAGGAGATGGACCTCGATGACCTGTTGGATGAAAAAGACTCCAAAAGGTACTACATAGAGGAAGACGTTGATGAATGGAGGGATGTCGATTTCTCTAGACTACTCCAGTTCCCGTGCCTGATAGTACCACGCAGGTTTAAGACTCCCGAATTTGACATATTCTATGAAAATGGGGACCCGGAGTCTCACTTGCAGAAATACTGTGAGAAGATGGCCTTGCACATAGAGAATGAGCTCTTAATGATCTCAGTATTTCCCGAGAGCTTATCAAAGCGCGCAGGTACCTGGTTTTATCAGCTAAGGGATCTTACAGGTTGGGAAGATTTGGCAAAAGCCTTTCTAGAGCAATATCGTTTCAACACCAAATCAATACTTGAATATTTGGGGTTGAAAGAAAACGAGGAGCCGTATATCATCCCCAGCCTAGGAGTGAATGAGGTGATCGTGGAGATCAAAGGGAAAATGGAGATGTTATCCTTACCGGTGTTGACCAATGATGAAGAAGAAGAAGAGGAGACCAAGACACCACCAACCAATGACTTGAACACCACCACCACCACCAATGAAGAAAAGGAGCAAGCTAAGCCACCACCACTAGCTAAGAGCCCAAACAGTGGCACCACCACCGCTGAAGAAGTACGAACTGACCCCGCAGTTGAAGAGTTGAACATCAATGCCATCACCACAGAGGGGGAGTCCACCACATTTCCGATCCGCCACTGCCAGTAGGGAGAGGAAGCAAAGGTGTGGACCAGTGTACCATTGCTACAGCATAACTCAAGTAGTAATGAGTAAGCGGTATCCTAGCTGTTGATAACTCGGGTTTTGAGTTTATCAATAGTTTGGGAATTTTTGTGTTAAATAATTTCGGGTCTTTTATGTTTATTTCATGCTTTTAAGACATCATGCTACAATCATAATCATAATCATTGTATTATTTCCACTTTATATTTCCAATGATATGTCATATGTTTATCTCATGAATTCCTTTATTCCAATATGCTTAAAACAAATCCAACTCGCCATCATAAAAAATGAATGGCTTCCTTTCGTTTCCTTACTTTTTCCATCCGTCATCCATTCCAGGATTACACGCGAAACCCCGAACGATCCCCACTTCTCCGAAATTGACAACAAAGCGGATTGCTCACTAGATAACATAGATAATTAGGACGAAGAAGTCGAATTGCCGAATGACATCCTTGAAGCACTAGAGAAACAAGATGAGGGGTCCAAACCCAACATAGAAGAGCTGGAAGTCATAAATCAAGATCGGGACCCACTTCACCATTGAACAAAAAGAGGCCTCGTCGCACTGTTGAGAGAGTTTCATGAGATCTTAGTCTGGTCCTACCAAGACATGCCGAGTCTAGACACAGATATAGTGGTCCACAGGATTCCATTGAAGCTAGAATGCAAGCTTGTCAGACAAGCACTGTGGCGGATGAAGCTCGAGGTCATTCTAAAAATCAAAGGGGAAGTAGAAAAGCAACTGAAGCAGGATTTCTGAGCACAGTAACCTATTCGGACTAGGTGGCTAATATAGTTCCAGTGCCGAAAAAGGATGGGAAAGTAAGAATATGCGTAGACTATCAAGATCTAAACCGAGCCAGCCCGAAGGACAACTTCCCCCTACCTCACATAGACACCCTGGTCGACAATACAGCAGCAAACGCCGTGTTCTCATTCATGGACGGGTTCTCAGGGTACAATCAGATTAAGATGGCCGAGGAAGACAAATCCAAGACAGCTTTCGTCACACATTGGGGAACCTTCGTGTAAGACGTCATGCCTTTCGGTCTGAAGAACGCAGGGGCCACCTACCAGCGAGCTATGGTCACTCTTTTCCATGACATGATTCACCATGAGATCGAGGTTTATGTGGATGACATGATCGCTAAGTCTCGCACCACACAAGATCATCTCACAGACCTACGCAAGTTGTTCCAGCATCTGAAGAAGTATCAGCTTAGGTTTAATCCAAACAAGTGTGCCTTCGGCGTCACATCCGGAAAATTATTGGGCTTCATTGTCAGCGGCAGGGGAATCGAGATTGATCCTGCAAAGGTTCAAGCTATACAAAGCATGCCCGCACCGAAAACAGAGAAAGAGATCCGAAGCTTCTTGGGGAGGATCAACTACATAGCCCGCTTCATTGCGCAGCTCACTGCGACCTGCGAGCCACTTTTCAAACTTCTAAGGAAGGATGTAAAGATAAAGTGGACAAAAGATTGCTAGAAAGCCTTCGACAAGATCAAGGAGTATCTACTCAACCCACCCATCCTGGTTCCACCAACTCCGAGACGTCCCCTCATCCTATATCTCACAGTCCAGGAAGCATCCATAGGCTACATGTTAGGACAACAGGACGAGACTGGGAAGAAGGAGCAGGCAATCTATTACCTCAGCAAGAAGTTCACAGAGCTGAAGACCCGCTATATGCTAGTAAAGAAGACATGTTGTGCACTAGCCTAGGCCTCCAATAAGTTGAGACAGTACATGCTTTATTATACCACTTGGCTGGTGTCCCGAATGGACCCGATCAAGTATATCTTTGAAAAGCCCGCCTTGATAGGGAAGATTGCGCGATGGCAAGTGCTCCTATCTGAATTTGACATCTTGTTTGTGGTCCGAAAAGTGATCAAAGGACAAGCCATAGCTGACTACTTGGCAAATTACCCGTCCGAACAACTAGAATTGATGGACTCAGAATTCCCAGACGAAGATGTAATGGCAGTCGATGAAGGCGACCACTATAGATGGAAGCTTTACATTGATGGAGCAGCAAACGCCATTGGAAGTGGGATCGGCGCAGTTTTGGTATCACTAAAGGGGCAGCAAACTCCTATTGCTGTCAAGCTGGGATTTGATTGCACCAACAACATGACTGAATACGAAGCATGCATCGTCGGCCAGCAAGCAGCCTTAGAATTCGGTGCCCACGAGTTGGAAGTCTTCGGAGACTCTCTGCTGATAGTGTCACAAACTAATGGGGAATGGCAAGCTCGAGATCCTAAACTCATCCCGTATCAACAATACATTAGCTAGCTAATTCCCAAGTTCAAGTACGTCACCTTCACATACACCCCAAGAGCTCACAATGACTTTGCCAACGTGCTCGCCACACTGGCAAGCCTGATCAAGCTAACCGAGGGGGACGATGTGCGACCATTATGGATCGAAACTCGAGACATTCCAGCATACTATGTGTGCGTGGAAGAGTGCATGAATGTCGAAGTAGAGGTAGACAACAAGCCTTGGTATTACGATATCAAGCGCTTTGTACAGAGCAGAGAATACCCATCGCAGGCAACCGAGAATGAGAAGAAGTACATCAGAAGAATGGCCTTCCAGTTCTTCCTAAGTAGAGAGATTCTGTACAAATGAACTCATGATGCCACCCTCCTGCGATGTGTAGACGCGGAGGAAGCCAATCGCCTGATCCAAGAAATGCATGCAGGACTGATGGGAGCCCACGCCAACGGACCATTCCTGGCTAGAAAGATCATGAGAGCCGATTATTACTGGCTAAAAATGGAAAGCGACTGCATTAGACATGTTCAGACATGCCACAAGTGCCAGATGTATCAAAACTGCAAGAATGCACCTCCCCAATATCTCCACACTATGGCCTCGCCATGGCCCTTCTCGGCTTGGGGAATGGATGTTATTGGTGCAATTACCCCGAAGGCGTCAAATGGGCATGAGTTCATACTGGTGGCAATCGATTATTTTACCAAATGGGTGGAAGCATGTTCTTTCAAGAACGTCACTCAAGTCACGGTCACCCGATTTGTGAAGAACAATATCATCTGCCGCTATGGGATGCCGGAAATGCTCATCACCGACAATGCTTCGAACCTAAATAACCGCATGATGGACCAGCTGTGCCAACAATTCAAGATCCAGCACCACAACTCTACTCCATACCGCCCGAAGATGAACAGAGCTGTGGAAGCTACCAACAAGAATATGAAGAAGATTCTGAGCAAGATGACGGAGACATATAAGGATTGGCACGAACATTTGCCATATGCTTTGTGCGCCTACCGGACATCAGTGAGGACATCTGTTGGGGCCACCCCCTATTCCCTGGTATATGGGATGGAAGCAGTACTGCCAGTTGAAGTGGAGATCCCTTCTTTGAGAATCCTGTCACAGACTCAGTTGGACGAAGCTGAATGGGCCCAAGCGCGTTATGAGCAGCTGAACTTCATAGACGAGAAGAGACTGGCGGCACTATGCCACGGACAACTCTATCAGAGGCGAATTGAAAAAGCTTGCAACAAGAAGCCTCGACCTTGCACCTTCCAACCAGGGGACCTTATCTTGAAGAAGAGGAATATAGCCCTTTCAGACACGCAAGGAAAATTCGCACCATCATATGAGGGTCCGTACATGGTGAAGAAAGCTTTCTCAAGAAGAGCAATCATTTTGGCAATATGGATGGTGAAGAGTTCCGTTCCCCCATTAACTCTGACTCTGTAATCAAGTACCATGTATGACTTTAATCAAATTAATCAAAGAGGAATATTCACAAAAAAAATTCCAATTTGTCATTTCACCAATTTCGGAAGAAGACCCAGGAAGCAACGAAAATCCGTAAGGACATTGCCCTCGGATGAAATTACCACGGGTATGGTGAAAACCTTGAAAGAGGAGCCATAGGCAAAAGTAACATGGAAAGCTAGACTTGATGGAAGTCAAGGGTAATATATGGCTAAAAAAAAAAAAATGGTATCACAGCGAGACAGGCATCAAATCAATGCAGGACTAGTGCTCAAGGTTGTTTCAGATGAAAGAACGACCTATGTTATCCTTGGAGCAGTGCATGGTTTGTTCGATATGAAGAGAACGTTTGGGGATCAATGGGTGGAGCACAAGTGTATCCTTCCAAATACCCAGTTTCAAGTGACATATCATAAATTTCCATACTCATTCATACCATATTCATACACAAAAAGCTTAAACCCTGTCAAATTCATAAATTCTCGCATTCAATTCCCATCATTCATTCATAAAAAGCTTAACCTTTGTCAAACTCATAAGTCCTTGCATTCATTCACAGTAAAATTCACACTTTCATCATTCATAATTCATGTCAAATTCATAAATATTTACATTGATTTTCCATGATGTCTTGAAAGCATATCTAAATATATTAACTCAGAAGTTAGAAATGGGAGCCATGCATAATCCAACTCGGATTTATGAGAAGCTCTCCATTCAAATACAAAAACTATTGACTACTTGTTTTTACATGAAGCATGCTAACACTCACTAGTGACCAAGACGTATACAGGTCTCCGTGTAGAATCTCCCCAAGGCAGTGGAGAGGATCGAATCTTCCTCATCATACCCCTCCAAGACAGTGCAAGCCTCAACGCCCAAAGAATCCACCACTCGGGTAATCTCATGAAGAGCCCTAACCATAGGAAGACCCTCACTGTTGAGCCAAGAAGCATCAGATGCAAGAGCATCCTTTACCAAGTCCACCTCAGTCAACAAGACCGCGTTGTCACCCTGAAGAATGCTAATCTGAACCCGCATGGCCCCTATAGAAGTGCGTGCAACTGTGAGCGACGCCTCACTCTCATCTAATGCCCGCCAGAGGTCTACAATGTCACGGGGACGACCAGTAAAGGGGTCAACCAAAGCCTGAGTATAAGAGCAAAGAGAGTCAAGCTCATCCTGGATCCAAGTCCTCTCCACCAGCTCAGTCTCTAACTGCTCCTGAGCATCAGTCAAGGTCTGCTCTAGATAATCCTTAGCTCCCTTAGAGATCTCAAGCTGCTCGCATATAAATTTGTTCATCTCCCGGTAAGCAGAGACATTCCCTCTCTGGGCCTCCAAGTCACGACGGAGGTTCGCCACCGCCACGTTACTATGATGCAGGGTACTCCGCATAGACTCCACACGGGCCGCAGACTCCTCCCTCTCAAATACTCTGGCGAGGCGTAGTGCCACCAACTCTGCCCGAGCCTCCTCAAGCTCTCTCTCCAAGTCAGCAACCCTCCCCGACTGGCCCGTAGAAGCCAAAACCCGAAGAAAAGGAGGCACGGAAGGATGTGCCACGCCTGACTATACAGTGGGCCAGGGAGCAAAGAAAGGACTCCACCCCTCCCTCCACTCAGCAAACTCAGCAGTGACAGAGCTGTCTGCAGGAAGACCATCTTCGACAAAAACCATCTCAAAAAGGCGACCTCCCCACATGTTCCTGACCCCGAAAAGAAGTCTCCACATGACGTTGCCAGGAACGTAATCAAATTTCACCAAGCTCAAGTCACCAAGGCGAGGTGAGTACTGAATACCACCAAACTGACGAAGGGTGAGACTGGGATGGTAGCTTGTGCAACCCCACACCCCAGGGAGGGGCACACCATCGAAAAGACTGAGTGAGTCCAAGGTCTCCACACTGCAGGCCCCCATGTGACTCTCCAAGACCACTCACTCAGGGGTAGGTTGAGGAGATATAACGCCCAGTTGTGGCTATTGCCGGTGAAAGGAAGCACTGTATCAACGGTCCGTCTCACTGTGTGCCTCACGAAGTGATAAGGGGTATGGAGGAGGTAGAAGTACCGCAAGTGACTGCAAAACCATAGCTGGAGAAGCTGCGTGCAGAACATCGGGACCCCCTCTCCCTGTCTTCGGCAATAAGACAACGACCGCACTGTCTCGCATAATATGGCAGGCACGATGGACCTACCCTCACTAAAAACCAGGGGAATAACCCTCAAGTCTATCCTGCCAACAGAAGTGGGAAAGAGAAAAATACCTGCAAAGGCAATCTTGAAGGCATTGACCCGAAATTTTCCCCAATCGCGCTCGCTTGTGATGAAGTCCCCCGCGGGTTCAGCTGGAAAGTCACCCCAAGATAAATACTTCATCAATAGATCCAAGGAAATACTGGCTTTCCGCCAAGTCCCATCCACTCAGCTGATCTCAGGGCGCAAGACTGCGGAACTCAAACCCAAGTATTTCTCCAAGACTCGGTTCGACCAAGGGCCCTGAGTGGGTATGATGGGCGTCTCACTAAAAGGGCTGCCTAGCTGAAGAAGCTCGGCATACTCCTCTAAGGTAGGAACGAGATCCATCTCCCCGATTGAAAAGCAGCAGTGGGTCGGATCCTAGAACAAAGCAAAAGCCTCGAGCAAGCCGCAATCCACCCGCAACCACATGAAGGAGGAGAACTTGCCAAAAACACCTTTGATGCTAGCATGGTCATCCCCCCCAAAAAGAGTTCACCAATGCCTCATTCGCTCAGCGCGAAAGTTGTGGAAACGGAGCACCACCAAAGAGTCGGGATCACCACTTGAAGAAGCCATAGACACAAAGGACTGAAAAGTGGAGAAAACCGAGAGATTTTAGTGAAGAAGGGGGGAGAAAACTCAAAAATGGCTGCTGGCTCGAGAGGGGGGTTACCCCCTTAAATACACAGAGCTCGCGCAGCTGCATGGCGTGCCGCGCGTGGTAAAGCCACACGAGTCCCGTTGGGAATCCCAACGACTAGAATTCCTCACCCACGCAGATCCGACCCTATTCGCTCACTCCTAGAGGCCTGTTTCGCACTGTATAAGAACCATTTTGCATGGAAAAGTCTTAGGCGATCCGACAATCAAGAATTTTGGCCCGGGAACTTGGCGGCCGAAAACCGGCCCGAAACCCTAAAATCGGTCAGATGACCAAGAAGTTGAACCAAGATTGCTCTCGCGGGAGATGGTTGACACAACGGAATCGGGGTTAGTTTTCCGCTATGAGATGGCCTGAGAACCAAGAACCAAGCCCAACAACCAAGAATCGGCCCGGAAACCTAGGCCCGGCCCGAGAACCGGAAGAGTCCAGAAATAACCGAGGGGTGTCACACGGTTGGATCCAACGGCACACTGGGGCAAAATTTTTCAAAAGGATTTTGAAAATTTTCAAAAAAAGGGCAACCCGACACTCAGGCAACTATTGCAGTCCAAGGTGAAGCAAACAGAAGCGGAAATTCGAGATTCCGCATCAGCACATGTAACTCTACACTGGGCAAATTTTTCTATCTTCAAGACGTTAGAAAAATTTATTCAACATCCCACACTGGGGCAAATTTTTCTATCTTCAAGAAGCTAGAAAATTTTATTCAACATTACACACTGGGGCAAAAATTTTTCCGTTTTCGGGTGGAAATTTGGAAAAATTCAAAGAGTCATCTATATGGGCCTCGTGAAGGAGTAAGACCTAAGATTTGCTAGAATGGGCCTCGTAAAGGAGTAAGACCCAAGATTTATTGGAATGGGCCTCATAGAGGAGTAAGACCCAAGATTTGCTGAATTGGGCCTCGTGGAAGAGTAAGTCCCAACATTTGCTAAACCGGGCCTCGTGAGGGAGTAAGACCCAAGATTTGCTGAACCGGGCCTTGCAAAGGATCAAGACCCGATATCCATACATATATCCATACAATCCAAACACACATCCATACACGTAGCCATAAACACAATCCATAAACACAAACCACAAATACAATCCATAAACCGTGAATACCATATATACAAAATCAAACGTCTGTACATCCCAAATGTGAATACAAAGATGGCCGGCCAGAATACAAGGCCCCAAAGAGAAAACAAAAAAGAAAGAAAAATACACATCACAAAGATAGAGGGTCATCAAAGAACCAATCCCGAGAAACGGGTGCAGAAGACGGCGAAGAGGAAGTCTGACTGCGACTGGATGAGCCAGCTCTAGTGATAAAAGCAATACCCAAGCTTGAGAGCTGATCCTCTAGACTCTGAATGCTCGCATCCCGAACAGCCAGCTCCGCATCCCGAGAGGCCACCTCCCTCTGCCGCTAGGCCAACTCCGCCTACAACTAGGCCATCTCCCACTGTAATCAAACCACCTCAGCAGCATGGCGGTCCTCACCAACTAACAGCTCGAGCTGGAGATGTAGTATCTTGTTCTGGAGCCTATCTATCTCCCTAGAAAACCAAATATGATGGTTGTCCATGGCCATCCCACCCATAACTCGGCCACCCTCGACCTCATGAATAGACATCAAGGGCCCCAAGGAGTTCTGCGTGAACAACTCTTGATATGGCACCTTGGCTCGAACCAGGTCCGGATAAAAGTCTACTCCCTCCACATAAGAATCACTCGGAGCATCCGGGATATAGCTCTTAATGGTCATCAATGAAAGGGGGGTCCATAGGGACGATGGCATCACCACCCAGCTGTCATACGGTCCTCTCACCCATGAGTAGCTCCCAAGACCTTGAAGTCCGGATCCATACCCTCCGTCGGGACAACTGAACAGCCTCAAACAACTCAATACGCTCAACCAAAGCTGAGTAAGGCTGGAAGACAACGTCTATGTCCCTGATATAATCCACCATCGTATGGCACTCAAGAAGCGTACGAGAGGTCAATCTCCGGATCCGAGCCGAATCCCAGCGCCTAGTAAGAGGAAAAGTAGTGTCAGGTGCCAACGGAAGCCTGTAGGGACCAAAGCATTGAAAGTGCTTGAACGCCCAGAAAAGAATAAACTGCCAAAAGCCGAGGAAGTCGTTAGTCTCCCAACGAGAGAAGCGGCGTAGACCCCGTATATAAAACCCATATGTCAGAGCTCCCCAATCATACTCCCTCAGGGTGTCGACATCTCGGAACATGACGACAATGGATATAGGTACAATGAACTTGTCATTGCCAAGAAAACAGCTGAAGATGAAGTATGTTGTCCACTAGCGATACTGCAGCTCGGTAGGAGGCTCGTCCTTCTCCCTCCTTAAAAGGTCCCTCAAGTACCTGAGCCTCAAGGAAGTGCTCCTATTACCCTCAATAGCTGAAGGATCCTCAATACCCAAAATGTCCAAGGCCTCAAGGCCAGATACAGGCTCACTAGGGGGAGCCCTACCCCCGAAGCGAATGCCCAGAATGGCACTCCAATCCACGGGAAGCACTCCCATCTCACAGGTTCTAAGATGGAAGGTCCTCGTGTGATGAAAGAACCTCTCCACCCAACATCTCACCAAAGGATGGCTCACGTACACATATGGGATACTGAGAAAAGGACCAAAGCCTAGCTCCGTCAGAAACTCACGGTACTCCTGGCAAGCATCACCCAGGAGCTTGCAGAAGTCAGACCACCTGTCTCGACCGGTGCTCTCGATACTAGGATCCTACACGAAATCAGGGAGAAGAATGTCAGTACAAAAAGATCATGGAAAGCACAAAGCAAAAGAGACATGCAAAAGCACATAGATACCTCACAACGGCGAACCAAAGATGACAGATGGTTGATGAGATTCGTCAGAAGGGGTGTATCCACCACTTGAGTAGTGACAGAGTAACGCGTTCGGATACCACCCTAGGGAGGATATCTAAGCCCCAACATGATGAAGTCCTCAGGTATGGGATCCACAGAAGGAGGAACCCGATCAGCTCTCTGCCTCTTCGACGAAGGCCTCGCAGGAGGAGTGCCCGTTGGTGTCCTAGAAGAACGGCAAGATGCGCCAGAAGACCTAGCACTACCACCAATAGTGATGCCAAGCCCAGGAGGAGGCCGGACCTCCCCAGCAGCAATACCGGCAGCCTCAGCATCAAAGTGCTCATGCAGGTTCCTAGCTATGACGCTGTCAACGTGAGTACGAGGACCCTCCATGGTGTCGTACTCATCGTCAGTGTCTAGAGAACTCTCCAGAGCATAGGCCACGGCCTTGCCTTTCGCAAGGCGATCAGACCGGCACTGGCCTCCACTACCGCTGCCCTGACCAAACATCTACAAAAGAAGACAACAAGCGATCCAAGAGTCAGAAAAATCAGGTAAACTTCATGCTCAAAGAAAAAAGAGAAGGAAAAGAAAACACACAATGATCAAAATTATACAAATAGAAGAAAAAAAAAAAAAAAAACAAACAAACAAACAAACAATTTTTCCCCGACCGTTTTGATGAATTTCCAAACTGGGTCTGATTACCCAATTGCGATCTGACAAAGCGTCAAATCTCAATTTTTCCCCAACCGTTTGGATGAATTTCCAAACCGGGTCTGATTACCCAATTGCGATCTGACAAAGTGTCAAATCCCAATTTTTCCCCGACCGTTTGGATGAATTTCCAAACCGGGTCTGATTACCGAATTGCAATTCAACTAAGTGTCAAATCTCAATTTTTCCCCAACCATTTGGGTGAATTTCCAAGCCGGGTCTGACCACCCAATTGCGATTTGACAAATTGTCAAATCCCAATTTTTTCCCGACCATTTGGATGAATTTCCAACCCGAATACGATTACCCAATTGCGATATGACAAGTGTCAAATCCCAATTTTTCCCTGACCGTTTAGATGAATTTCCAAACCAAGTATGATTACCCAATTGTGATCTGACGAATGTAAAATCCCAATTTTTCCCCAACAGTTTGGATGAATTTCCAAACCAAGTCTGATAACCCAATTGCGAGCTGACAAAGCGTCAAATCCCAATTTTTCCCTGACCGTTTGGATGAATTTCCAAACCGGGTCTAATTACCCAATTGCGATCTGACAAAGCATCAAATCCCAATTTTTTCCCGACCATTTGGATGAATTTCCAAACCGAGTCCGATTACCCAATTGCGATCTGACAAGTGTCAAATCCCAATTTTTCCCCGACCATTTAGATGAATTTCCAAACGGGTATGATTACCCAATTGTGATCTGACGAATGTCAAATCCCAATTTTTCCCCAACAATTTGGATGAATTTCCAAACCGAGTCTGATTACCCAATTGTGATCTGACAAAGCGTCAAATCCTAATTTTTCCCCGACCGTTTGAATGAATTTCCAAATTGGGTCTGATAACCCAATTGCGATCTGACAAAGCGTCAAATCCCAATTTTTCCCCGACCGTTTGGATGAATTTCCAAACCGGGTCTGATTACCCAATTGCGATTCGACTAAGTGTCAAATCCCAATTTTTCCCCGTCTGTTTGGGTAAATTTCCAAGCCAGGTCTGACCACCCAATTGCGATTTGACAAATTGTCAAATCCCAATTTTTCCCCGACCATTTGGATGAATTTCCAAACTAGGTCCGATTACCCAATTGCGATCTGACAAGTGTCAAATCCCAATTTTTCCCCAACCGTTTAGATGAATTTCCAAACCGGGTATGATTACCCAATTGTGATCTGACGAATGTCAAATCCCAATTTTTCCCCAACAGTTTGGATGAATTTCCAAACCAGGTCTGATAACCCAATTGCAATCAGACAAAGCGTCAAATCCCAATTTTTCCCCGACCGTTTGGATGAATTTCCAAACCGGGTCTGATTACCCAATTGCTATTTGACTAAGTGTCAAATCTCAATTTTTCCCCGACCGTTTGGGTGAATTTCCAAGCCGGGTCTGACCACCCAATTGCAATTTGACAAATTGTCAAATCCCAATTTTTCCCCGACCATTTCGATGAATTTCCAAACCAAGTGCAATTACCCAATTGCGATCTAACAAGTGTCAAATCCCAATTTTTCCCCAACCATTTGGATGAATTTCCAAACCAGGTATGATTACCCAATTGTGATCTGACGAATGTCAAATCCCAATTTTTCCCCAACAGTTTGGATGAATTTCCAAACCAGGTCTGATAACCCAATTGCAATCAGACAAAGCGTCAAATCCCAATTTTTCCCCGACCGTTTGGATGAATTTCCAAACCGGGTCTGATTACCCAATTGCGATCTGACAAAGCGTCAAATCCCAATTTTTCCCCGACCGTTTGGATGAATTTCCAAACCAGGTCTGATTACCCAATTGCGATCTAACTAAGTGTCAAATCCCAATTTTTCGCCGACCGTTTGGATGAATTTCCAAACCGGGTCCGATTACCCAACTGCGATTTGACAAAGTGTCAAATCCCAATTTTTCCCCGACCATTTGGATGAATTTCCAAACCAGGTCTGATTACCCAATTGCGATCTGACAAAGTGTCAAATCCCAATTTTTCCCTGACCGTTTGGATGAATTTCCAAACCGGGTCTGATTATCCAATTGCAATTCAACTAAGTTTCAAATCCCAATTTTTCCCCGACCGTTTGGGTGAATTTTCAAGCCAAGTCTGACCAACCAATTGCAATTTGACAAAGTGTCTAATCCCAATTTTTCCCTGACCATTTGGATGAATTTCCAAACCGGGTCCAATTACCCAATTGCGATCTGACAAGTGTTAAATCCCAATTTTTCCCCGACTGTTTGGATGAATTTCCGAACCGGGTATGATTACCCAATTGTGATCTGACAAATGTCAAATTCCAATTTTTCCCTGACCGTTTGGATGAATTTCCAAACCGGATCTGATTACCCAATTGCGATCTGACAAAGCGTCAAATCCCAATTTTTCCCCGACCATTTGGATGAATTTCCAAACCGAGTCTGATTACCCAATTGCAATCTGACAAAGCGTCAAATCCCAATTTTTCCCCAACCATTTGGATGAATTTCCAAACCGGGTCTGATTACCCAATTGGAATCTGACTAAGTGTCAAATCCCAATTTTTCCCCGACCGTTTTGGATGAATTTCCAAACCGGGTCCGATTACCCAATTGCGATCTGACAAGTGTCAAATCCCAAATTTTCCCCTACCGTTTGGATGAATTTCAAAACCAGGTCCGATTACCCAATTGCGATCTGACAAGTGTCAAATCCCAATTTTTCCCTTACCATTTGGATGAATTTCCAAACCGGGTCTGATTACCCAATTGCGATTCGACAAGTGTCAAATCCCAATTTTTCCCTGACCGTTTGGGTGAATTTCCAAGCTGAGTCTGATCACCCAATTGCAATCTGACAAAGTGTCAAATCCCAATTTTTCCCCGACCGTTTGAAAAGATTTTCAAACCGAGTCTGATTTGTCTCTTTTCCGAGACCCATTCGAGCCCCGAATCCAGTTAAAGTATTTCATAAATTTGTGAAAATCCCAGATTTAGCCTATGCTTTTCAGAATTTCTACCCCATTCAATATAAAAATAAAAAAAATAAAAAATGCACAACACGTACGTGGCAACGTACCCCTAAAACAAAAAATGCACAACACAGTGCTGCCAAAAAAATATACATACAAAAAATGCGCAACATTGTGCTAAAAAATAATATAGACAAAAAAAAAAAAAAAAATTCATATTCCTTGTTTCCAATTTTTCTAAGCATATATGTATATTTATATGTGCCTACAAACATCCATTTGTGCGTGTACATATTTCCATACATAAATGCATTTTTTGTGCGCTAACATGTTTGCTAAGTGTGTAGACTATCCCAAAACATACAATAGCATGTGAAATCAAAAGCAAAAATGCACAAGAAAAAAAAAAAAAAAAAAAAGAGAGCAACAAGACATGAAGAGAGACCAACCAATGCAGCACAATCCAACCGTTCAAAACTGAAAAGAATGGTAAGAATGGGAAGATGCTTACTTGTATGACGCGTAGGCGAAAACGGGTCGTCAATCGGAGTCCTGGATCGCAAGAAAAGAGCAAAAAGACATAAAGAATAAAGCAACCAATGCAGCACATTCCGACCGTTCAAAACTGAAAAGAATGGTAAGGATGGGAAGATGCTTACTTATATGACGCGTTGGCGAAGACGGGTCGTCAATCGGAGTCCCAAATCGCAAGATATGAGTAAAAGAAGTGGCTGGGGCAAAGTGGGGTCCGAACAGTGAAAAGGAAGAGAAAAAGACAAAAATGAAGGGGAAAGGCCGATCGGCGTGTTTTAAGGTGGGACCTCGCGCAGCTCCAACCCGTGCCGCGCGTGGAAAAAGTCGTGCGAGTTTCCCTTTTTGCGCCGAAGAGCCACCTCGTGCCGCGCACCGCCTTTTTGTACCCCGTTCGATCTTCCGTAACCCCTGGAACGCCTGTCTGAAAGTTAAAAAGATAGACACGCAAACCGAGGTGAATTGCTCAACAACCGTAAATGGGCACAAAAATTGAGACAATCCGAGCGGGCAAAAATCGAGTCATTTATTCATTGTCCGACGTTCCTTGCACCAAGAAACGCCAAACAAAGAAGGGGCAACTGTCATAACCCTATTTTTACCCTCGAGATTTTCTCGGGTGTCAGCACGTGAAACGAGGTAGCCCGGGTTGAGCTGATTTGACCCAACAGGGGTCCACCGCATCAAAAGAACCTCAAGACGGGATCCGGAACACATTTCCCAGAGTTTGGGGAGGTTTGACCAAGTTTGACCGAGGCGTTGACCAGACCAAAAACAAGATTTGGCTGACAACCCCCTAACCATTGGATAGAACATATTAAGAGCTTCGATTCGGCACTTTACGGGTCGAAAACGGACAAGAAACGAGAGAGTTATGGGCAAAACCATGGAAATCGGTCCAACACTTAGCCAAATTTTGCTAAGTGTTGTTGACAAAACAGCCTATTTGGGAGGCAGTGTTTGCGTGTAGATTCTTTCCAACCTGCAGCAATTTGGTCCGCAAGCTGAAACCTTTAAGCAAGAGGGTAACTTCAGCTACAACATGCAACTCTCGGATTGTCAAGAGCTCCCCCGGTCAAGCCGCAATCTCGATCAGAAAATGACCCCCCAGCATGAGAAACATTTTAGCGGCTTCTATTCGCAGGACCACATCTCACGAACCCAAGCTCGCCTCTGCTCAAGCCCGAGATTTCCGGCAACACAAAGATCTCCAAAATTCGACATCGGGAACCATGTGTACCATGCGCGCGAAAACTGACAGATGAAATAAGATTATGCTGAAAATTTCATAGTTTTCCCACCGACGATGTCGCGCTCGCGCACAGAGTCTTTCCGACTCACAACGAGTTGATCCACAAGCCCATAACCGTAAGAAAAAGGACACATTCAGACACAACGTGCAAATCTCGGATCACCAAGATTTTCCCCGGTCTAGCCGGAATCTTGATCGGAAAAATGCCCTCCGGCGGACCAAAAACACTCTGGTGGCCTATGTTCGCGGGACTGTATCTCTCAAGCCCAGACTCGGTTTCCCGTAAGTCCAGAACTTTAAGGAAGAGGGTAGCACAAGCTTTCCAATGGTACCAAGAACGTCAAAAACCGACGATGGGAGCTAGGTCAACCGTGCGCGCAAACACAGACAAAAATAAGGAAAACGCGCTGAAAATCTGATGCGTTTTTCCTCCCGGACAATCGCCTTCGCGCACGGATTCCTTCCAACTCGCTACGAGTTGATCTGTGAGCCCGGGTGTGTAAGAAAGACTGCAACTCCAGCTGCAAGACACAACCCTCGGTTCACCGGGAGCTTCCCCCGTTTGGCCGGAATCTTCACCGGAAAAATGCAAAAAAACAGCTCCGACACCCCGACTTCCGGGAGCTATATCTCTTCCGTCCAAACTCCGATTCGTACGAACCTTATATCGTTGGAAAGTAGACTTTGCAAGCTTTCTGAAGATATTCTGCATGACCCATTTTGAGCACCAGAAGGCCTCCAAAAGCTGCCCCAAAAATCGGGTCAAAAAACGGTATGCGCAAAAATCGAGGAGGATTCGGTGGAAAGGCCGCGTGGCAGATAAGATCGCCACGTGGCGGGGAGCACGCCGAGCGTGGCCTCACCACGCGCCGCGTGGCATGAGGCCGTGCGAGGCGTGCTCACTCCGCCTAATTTCCAACTGCTAATGCTCAAGCTCCTAGGCTATCTTGGGTATAGAATAGGCAGAAAATAGGGGTTTTAGGGTCTTTCTTTAGGGTTTTTGGGTAGTTTTTAGAGTGAGAGACACCTACTTAGGTAATCTCTCTCTCTAATCTTCTCTCCTCTCTCTCTTCACTCTTTTTCTTTCCTTTTAGTGGAAGTGACTAGTGATGATCCCAAAAATGGGAAGGGATTCACAAGGATCCACTCTTATTTAAGTTTCACTCTTATTTAAGTTTATGCTTTAAGTTTATTTAATGCTTTTCATTATTGCTTTAAATAAGTTTATTGCTTTCCATTATTGCTTTAAATACCATTTATCGCTTTATGCTTTAAGTTTATTTAATACTTTCCATTATTTGCTTTAAATACATTTATCGTTTTCCGTAATGCTTTAAATACATTTATTTCTTTCACTATAAGGATTATTGCTTTATTTATTGTGATTATCCCCTTTCCCCGTGTATTTGGGCATGAAAATCCTTAGCGGTTTTGGTGGATTATGTGAGACCTCAACGAGGCATTAACAACCATATAAACCCGCAAGACATTGGATCCAAGAACACACCCCCTTTGATTAAATTTCGTCATTTTATTGCTTTACTACGTTGTAAATATTTATTATTTCTCCCCTTTTCCCCTTATGATTTGAGCGTGAAAATCCCGATTGGTCGTGGTGGATTATGTGAAACCTCAATGAGGCATTAACAACCACGTAATTCCGTAAGACATTGGACCCACAAAAATCCCTTGCTTTAAACTCATTTGTGCTTAAATATATTTATCGCTTTCCGCAATACCTTAAATATATTTATTGCTTTATTCCATTATTTACTACGTTGTAAATATTTATTATTTCTCCCCTTTTCCCCTTATGATTTGGGCGTGAAAATCCCGATTGGTCGTGGTAGATTATGTGAGACCTCAACGAGGCATTAACAACCACGTAATTCCATAAGGCATTGGACCCACAAAAATCCCTTACTTTAAATTCATTTGTGCTTAAATACATTTATCGCTTTCTGCAATGCCTTAAATATATTTATTGCTTTATTCCATTATTTACTACGTTGTAAATATTTATTATTTCTCTCCCTTTTCCCTTATGATTTGGGCGTGAAAATCCCGATTGGTCGTGGTGGATTATGTGAGACCTCAACGAGACATTAACAACCACGTAATTCCATAAGGCATTAGACCCACAAAAATTCCTTTTTGTCGTAAACATTGCTTATATTTCAACTTTCATTTGGTTATGAAAATCCCGATCGGTATTGGAGGTTTAGATAAGTCTTTCAATAGCACTAAACCCCATGTAAATCCATGAGGCATTGGACCCGCGAGATTCCCGATATACTTTAAAAAATGATTTTCCACTCATATAAGTCCTATTCGACTTCAAAGGATTAGGTAAGTCTTTCAATAGCACTAATCCTTCGTGTAAGCTCGAGAGGCGTTGAACTCCCTTCTAAATTGTTTTATTTTATTCATGTAAATCCTAAGATGGTATCGGAACTTGAGTAAGCCTTTCAATAGCATCAAATTCCGGTCCCATGAGGCCTTGACCCTTAACTTAATTCACTCACATCTGTCATAAATTAGACTTTGTCATCACGATTAAGCGTTACATTTATGTCATAATCTACTTGTCATTTCCGCTATAATCCATGCTTATGATTAATGCGCTGCGAACATGCCATGATCATCCCATATTTGATGTTTTAGTAATTTATGTGCTGCGAACATGCCATGATTACTTGCTTGATTGTTTATTTGCCTTTGATATAAATGTGATTAAAATACACTTTACCATGAAAATTTTAAAAGAGTAAACATGGTAATGTGGCCGTTATAAACAAAGTTGGTGCAACCCAAGAGCTATGGCTCACCCTGGCATTGGGACACCATGGTATGAGCCCTTTACATGTGGGCGTGACTGGTACATGCTCTCGTTGTAAGGGATTCTACACGTTCTAACTCCCATAAGATCATGGTCTAAAATTCCCCAAAGTGTGAATTAATCATCCAAAACCCCGCCATTTGACGGACCACTTTATTCTTGGAAATCAAGGGTAAAGAGATCCCGAATATGGCATCAAAAACATTAATTGTTTGTCCCGGCACTAGGTGTTAGGATTTCAAGTATATCCTACCATCGAACTGCCCGAAACCTAAAAAATACAAAGATGAGGGAAGGTGAAATAAAGAGTCTAATCAAAACCAAATGAAGTCAAATTGCATTTGTCATTCTTGGTATATTGCATGACCAAATTTGGGACATTTGTACATAATTAAAACCAACAAACCTAGGCTTAGCAAATAAAAAGGAACACTAGAAGGGAGGTAACCGTTTCTTAACGGATGTCGTGGGGTGCCTAACACCTTCCCCACTCATAAGCAAACCCCGAAACCTATCTCTGGTTCAAGACCATTTTATTTTAAATGTCTAAACAAGATAAAATATATTAGACATAGGTGCCCAATCACACCTTAAATTTCCCAGGATTGGTGACGACTCTAAATTTGTGCTCATATGCACACACACACGTGTTCCCGCACACACACACGTGTTCCCGCACACACACACACACAACACACATTCCTTCTCTTCTAAAAAAGAGAGAGACTCGCCAAATAGGGGTCGGGATTAGGAAAAAGACACTACTAGACACTACACCATCTAGTAGTTAGTAAGTAGTAATTTTCCGCCGGTGTCGACAGGGACACCATGGTATGAGTCCTTTATGTGTCGAAATGGCTTGCCATTGACGCACTATAAGGGATTCTACATGTTATAATACCCACAATATTATGGTATAAAAATTCTCAAAGAGAGAATTAATCATCCAAAAGCCCGCTATTCGATGGACCACTTTACTCTTGAAAATGAAGAGTAAAAAGATCCTGAATATAGCACCAAAAATATAATTGTTTATCCCGGCATTCAATGTTAGGATTTCAAGTACATCCTACCATTGAATTGCCCGGATCCCTAAAGAATACAAAAAGATAAGGAAAAGTGAAACAAATAGCCTAAACAAAACCAAATGAAGTCAAATTGCATATACCATTCTTGGAATATTGCTAGACAGAAATTGGGACATTTGTGTCTAATTTAAACCAACATCCATGCTAAGCAAACCTAAAGGAACACTTGAAGGGAGGTACCCATTTTTAACCGATGTCGTGGGGTGCCTAACACCTTCCCCATGCATAATCTAACCCCCGAACCCATCTCTAGTTCAAGACCATTTTTAATATATCAAAGTAAGATAAAATCTATTAGACATAGGTGCCCAATCACACCTCAATTTCCCATTATTGGTGGCGACTCCAAATTTGTGCTCACTTGCACACACACACATGTTCCCCTCACACCCACACACACATTGCAATATAGAAATTCACCAATGGGGGTCGAAATAGGATTGTTTCCATTTTAATCACATCATGCCATATCATGCAAGTCTCTTCAATGCGGCGGTAAGCGCATCTCTTGTGAAGAGAAAGGAAATTCTCCGGTGTCTAAAATTGATCAAACACACACAAGAGCACATGGAGAGATGTAACCATCTACGGATGGATGTCGTGGGGTGCCTAACACCTTCCCCACGTATAACCAAATCCCTAAATCGATCTCTGGTTCAAGACCTGGTTTTTTATGCATGTCTTAATCAAGATAATAAAACCAGTAGATATAGGTGCCCAATCACACTTTCAATTTCCTGATGATTGGTGGCGACTCCAAATCTCGTGTTTTCCATCTCCATTGCCATATCCATGAATATGTCGGAATACACACACACAGACTCACACATGCACATACACACTTGCACATGTTTACACAATATGTTCACCACAACACACAACACACTAAAAAACGAGATTCCGTCGAGCCCAATGGGGGTCGGAGTCTGGAAACTTAAAATCAATCTAGAAAACGATTTTTCGGCATCGACAGCTTGGTGACTCCACTGGGGACTTAGAGGATTTAAGTTGTTTGTCTTTTGTGTGTTTGTTTGTTTGTTTGATCACATGTCATTTCATATGTTGGAATTTTGTGCATGGATATCTCTCCATTTCTTTCCTTATGATAATATTTGGATGATTTACATTCCTATCTTTGCAAACATAGGATAGAGATTTAATTTCTGCAGCATTGTTATTTGTATATATCTCATTGTATCTTGTTGTGGAAGTTTTTTCCCTCCATTTTCAAAATCATACATGTCCCTTATGACTTTTGGATCAAACCCAGATCTGGTGACCACCTGTCTGAGACGATACCACCGAAACCCTTTTTAGTTCAGGTTCTGGAACCTTGAAGGTATGCACTGCTCCACTCACATCTATGGGGAAAAGGTTTGTAGAAAAGAGGTCTCCCCTTGATCCAATACCCTTTGAGTTTCTCACGAGGCTCACTGTTGGCAAGATCAAGGCCCCCTTTAGGAAACAAATTCTGGAAGCCAGTCCATACCATGTCTCATTTAGTACAGCTATAGAGTAGATGGATCGCCCGTGAGGACTAGGTAAAGCCTGAAACTGAGTGGATATCCAAATTGAGATAGGAAACCCAATTCAGGAATTGTCTTTTCAAAACAAGTTAAGGGAAAAGTGTCATGTTGATTTCTACAGGTTTGAAAACATGCCAAAGTGTGCACCGAGTCCAGGTTCGTTCAAATCCAAATTTTGCATCATGCAGCCTTCAAGGGAAAAGACAACTGCGATTGTCTATACCCACATAAGCTACCTAAGCCCTGAAAGAGTCTGCGACTCGCCAAGGGATCTCATGTATTTACTTTATGTTATTCTGAACAAAAAGAATGAATCTCATATTCACCCATGTTTAGAAATCTCAAAAAAAAAAAAAAAAAAAATCAAGTTGTAAATTTTTCCCTTTCCAAAAATTGTAAAGAGATTCTGATTATCAATGAAAACAAGATTTTGACAAATGAAGTGTGAGATTCTAGCTATTTGATCATGATTGTCACATTAATCCATCATTATCTAGTTTATCACAAATACAAAACCCTTTGCACCAAAAGGTTCCTCCCATTTGAAAATGAATTAGGATCATGATTATCACCAACTGATTTCAGATACTAACTTTTCATTTGTTTGTTTGTTTCATCCATGTTCACACTAGCAATCACATTGTACCCCAGATTCTTCTTTATCCCTCTCTAATTGTCCATCTTTATAAGAAAAGATAGCTCCCAAGAAGAAACCGGTGCATACAAGAAGCCCAATCAGAACTCAGTCCCATGGAATACCAATGGCAATCGAACCTAGTGGATCTATCTCAACAGAAGCCCGCATGTTTGTACTAAAAGAAAGATTTGATGAGCTCATTAACTTGGTACACCTCATGGCCAAGAAGGATGTAGAAAATGATGCTCGGAACAACGAACACCATCCGGGAGGCAAGAATCATACATAACCAACCCCTCAGCGGCCTAAGCCTGAAGATCATGAGAACCAGAGAACTTCTGAGATAGATAGCAAGCTTGAAGACCTAGAGGAGAGGATTCACCTCATCTCAGGCCTGGATTCCTTTGGAAACACTGACTTTGCTAGTATGTCATGGTTCCCAAATATGGAGGTGCCTCACAAATTTAAGGCTTCGGACTTCGAGAAGTACAACGGAACTGGTGATCCAATGATTCATCTCCAGATGTATTGTAGGAAGATGGCCCATTATGTAGGAAATGAGCCTTTACTTATCCAGACTTTCCCGTTTGAAGAAGATGACCCGTTGGAAGGAGTTAGCTGATATATTTATGGCACAGTATGGCCACAATGTCCATTCAGTGCCCAATCGTTTTGACTTGCAAAGAATGGAAAAGAAAAGCGGAGAGTCACTCCGAGAATATGCGCAGCATTGGAGAGAAAGAGCTTCTATGGTTCGTCTTCCCCTTGAAGAGAAAAAGATGATGAAGATCTTTATAGACACATTGGGGAACCCCTACGTTGACAAAATTTTGGGGCTACAACTACAGTTCTTTACAAATTTAATTCCTATTGGAGAAAGGGTTGAGGATGCCATGAAGAGCAAAAAGATAGTGGATACTTTAGCATTACTGGCACTAGCAGAGCAAGCTACAAAGAAGACCTCAGTCAAGAAAAAGGAAGGGGAAGTCCAGATGATAAGCAGGAACAATGGGAAGCAAAAACATGTCCTTCCTACTTTCATAGTGGAGCCAGTACAAAATCAGCAAAGACCGGTTCAACTAAGAGGAACCGAGAATCGAACCAACCAACGGATCAAAAAGGAATAGAGGGTATTTCAACAGCTACCTATGCCCATCACACAACTGTACCCTATTTTGATAGAAAGGAACTTAATTTCACCTATAGTGCCGAGACAGTATGACGGTCCACCCCCAAGAGATTTTGATCCCAATACCACATGTGAGTTTCATTTTGGAGCCGTTGGGCACTCCCTCAAGAATTGCAAAGTTTTGAAGCACCAAGTAAAAGATTTACTAGATCATGGGATCTTGAAGTTTAAAGGAGTCCCCAAAATTAAGACCAATCCTTTGCCAAATCACTCTGAGGGAGGTGTAAGTGCTATTCTAGTAGAGGAAGACGACCGCATTAATCTTAGTACCATCCAAGTTCCATGGAAGACGTTGTTTTATGCTTTTCAGGCACAGGGCTATCTAGGTCCAGTAGAAGCATGCTATGAAGAGTTGTCCAAAGGAATTTGTGAGTATCACCCCAACACCCATGGGCATGACCTTGAAGATTGCGAAGATTTCAAGAAGGAAATAGCTAGTTTATGTGAAAGAGGAATCATCCGGAAGAAGATCACGGAACCAGCAAGAGAGTGCATGATAATTAACCGAGTGAGGTTTTCACCTCACGAAAGAATTGATTTTCAAGCCAAAATAGAGAAGATAAAAGAAGACTTTGAGGAGTACTGTGAAAAGAGAAAAGTTCAAAAGGAAGAGGGCAGCTCATCTAAGAACCAGTTTGTATTGGTGACAGTACCGAGACGCAGGAAAATCACTCCATTGGTGATCCAATTTCCCATCCTAGAGAAGAATGTAGGTTCAATTGTTTCCACTGTGGAACTGCAGCCAGGTGTTTCAAATGTAACCATTCAGTTGCCTCGACCATTCGTGTACAAGGATGATCGCCAGGTGCCTTAGAATTACAACATGCAGATTGTGACTACACGAGGAACTGAGAGTAAAGTAGAGGAAGCTGAGGTAGACAATCTTTCTTCGGGTTTAGGAGGCATCACAAGGAGTGGAAGATGTTACACTTCTGAAGAATTGGAGAAAATAAGAAAGGAACTGGGAAAATCAGTAGAGGATCCTTTAAAGAAGAAGATCACTGAAGGAGAGGTAGAAGACTTTTTTAGGATCATCAAGAATAATGAGTACAATGTAGTAAAATAGCTCAACAAGATGTCTGCGCATATTTTAGTTTTGTCTCTCTTGCTGGCTTCGGAAGTACACGGGAAAGTTCTTGTAAAAGTCCTGAATGAGGCCCATGTGCCTAAACATATTACCGCCCTTTCTTTTAAAAACATGGTGATAGCAGTTCTAGCCACTAACCAGTTGACATTCTCAGATGATGAGTTACCCCCAGAGAGAGGCCATGTGAAATCCTTACACATCACTGTGAAGACTAGGGAGAGGATCATTGCGAAAGTATTGATTGATAATATATCAGCTTTGACTGTATGTCCTATGAGTACTCTAGACAAGCTCGAAATTGACCAGTCAAGTGTCAGAGCCAGCAATATGATCATCAGGGCGTTTGATGGGACCCATCGAGAGGTCTTTGGAGAGACAGATTTATTAGTGGAGATTGGTCCACAGGCTTACAACATCAGCCTTCAAGTGTTGAGGGTTAACTCACCCTACAATATGTTGTTAGGCAGGCCATGGTTGCACACAACTGGAGCGGTACCATCTTCTGTCCACCAAAAGATGAAGTTCATTATTGGCAACCAACTAGTCAGAATCTTAGCAGAGGAGCCCATCTCAATCTACAATGATCCCACTGTTCCTTATATTGACAGCAATGTTGCACCTAAAGCATCATTCCACATCTTTGAATTCGTCTTAATGATCCATAATGTAGCAGCAGTTAAGCCTAAAATGCCAAAAAACAGTGATGGCAGTGGCAAAGGAATTCATTAGGCTTAATTTTCAGCCAGGGCAGGGGCTTGGAAGCTCAAATCAGGGAATACCCACCGTGATAGCTGTTAAGGAGAACAAAGATGGTTATGGGCTTGGTTACATTCCAACCCGCAAAGATCTCCAGCAAGCATTCGAGATGCAAAGATTGAAGACCTTGGCTAGGGTCAAAGGAGGGAAGATGCCAAAAAATAATATAGTCATTCCCCATATCAGGACCACATTCCCAGTACTAGCCATGGTGATCCACCTTGATGAGATAGTGAAGCTAGAAGATGAAGAAGAAGAGGAGCTCATACTCTTATTGGCTTAAGACTTTGGGGTCAATACTGCCACCTGTGAGGAAATTATTCCACCACCTATCTGTCTCTGCGAGCCAGGAGAGATTGTGGGAAAATGGATTGTTATGCCTTTGCCAAGGATGATCAGTGGCAATGAGCAAGCAGTAACCTGGCTTGTGATTGGTTCGGGTTTAGGGCCGTCATAAGTATCATGGATTTTAAGAGCCATTTTTATGTTTTTTGCTTTTATGCTTTTAAAGACATCATTTGTATTGTCCTTTGAACAAGTTATCCTATTTTCTATGCAATAATATGCCACATGTTTTCCATTTCATTCATGTCTATTCTTCAAATTCTTTTATCCATACCATTTACCACATAAATATTTCCTTTTCACAATCCTTATATTCCAATTCATCGTCTATCCCAGGGTCAAACATGACGCTCCAAGTGAATCTCATGTCACTAACGTAGATAATGATACGAATTGCTCGACTGGTAACATGGTTAATTTAGACGAAGAAATTGATTTACCATATGACATGCTCGAAGCACTAGAGAGATGTAATGAAGGGTCCGAGCCCAACATTGAAGAACTGGAATCTATAAACCTATCAGGAAAGGGTGAAGAACTAAAGGAGATAAAAATCGGAGCTAAGTTTCCCATTACCTTGAAAGATGAGCTAATCGCACTATTGAGAGAGTATCGTGACATATTCGCCTAGTCTTACCAAGACATGCCTGGTTTGGACACTGATATAGTAGCTCACCAAATTCCGTTGAGACCTGAGTGTAAACCATTAAGGCAAGTACTGCGTTGAATGAAGCCTGAGACTATTCTAAAGATCAAGGAAAAAGTTGAGAAACAGTTGAACGCAGGATTCTTAAGTACTGTGACCTATTCAAATTGGGTAGCAAATATAGTTCCAGTGCCAAAGAAGGATGGAAACGTGCGAATGTGTGTAGATTATCGGGATCTGAACCGTGCCAGTCCTAAGGACAACTTTCCACTTCCCCATATTGACACTCTAGTAGACAACACGGCAACTAATTTTGTTTTCTCCTTCATGGAAGGTTTCTCAGGCTACAACCAAATTAAAATGGCTGATGAAGACAAGCTCAAAACTACATGTGTCACCCATTAGGGTACCTTTGTATATGATGTCATGCCATTCGGTTTGAAGAACGCAGGGACTACGTACCAGCGTGCCATGATCAATTTGTTCCATGATATGATTCACCAGGAGATTGAAGTATATGTGGACGACATGATTGCAAAATCCCATACACCGGAAGACCATCTAGTAGATTTACTCAAGATTTTCCAGCGCTTAAGAAAGTATAGACTCAGGTTGAACCCTAATAAGTGCGTATTCGGTGTTACGTTCGAGAAATTATTGGGTTTTATCGACAGCTGAAGGGGAATCGAAATTGACCCTGCAAAAGTCCAAGCTATACGGAATATGCCTACACCAAAAACAAAAAAGGAGATCCGAAGCTTTCTTGGAAGGATCAATTATATAGCGCGCTTCATAGCTCAGCTCACCACAACATGCAAACCTTTGTTCAAGCTATTGAGGAAAGACATAAAGATCAAGTGGACCGAAGACTGTCAAAAGGCCTTTGATAAAATTAAGGAGTATCTACTTAGCCTACCAATTTTGGTCCCACCAACGCTGGGGTGTACTCTCATCTTGTATCTCACAGTCCAAGAAGCTTCCATGGGTTGTATGTTAGGACAGTAAGACGAGGCTAGGAAGAAGGAGCAGGAAATTTACTATCTTAGCAAGAAGTTCACTGAACCCAAGACTCACTAAATGTTAGTTGAGAAGACTTGTTGTGCATTGGCTTGGGCCTCCAAGAAGCTAAGGCAATATATGCTCTATTTTACTACCTGGCTGGTGTCTTGAATGGATCTGATCAAGTACATCCTTGAAAAGCCCGCCTTGACAGGAAGGATTGCACGATAGCAAGTACTACTATCTGAGTTCGATATTCTATTCGTAACTAAAAAGGCAATCAAAAGGAAAGCTATAGCTAACTACTTAGCAGACTACCTATTCGAGCAACAAGAGCTAATGAATGAAGAGTTCCCAAACAAAGATGTAATGGCAATCAATGAAGATAGTCTTTGCAGATGGAAACTTTATTTTGATGGAGTAGCCAATGCCACTAGAAGCGGAATCGGTGCAGTTCTAATCTCACCAAAAGGGCAACAAACTCCTATCGCTGTCAAACTCGATTTTGATTGCACAAACAATATGATAGAATACGAAGCATGCATCGTAGGTCTGCAAGCAGCTTTGGAATTCAGCGCCCATAAGCTGGATGTCTTTGGAGACTCTTTGCTGATAGTATCACAAACCAATGGAGAATGGCAAGCTCAAGATCCCAAGCTCATTCCATACCAGAGATATATCAGTCAATTGATCCCTAAGTTCAAATATGTCACTTTCACTTACACCCCAAGAGCTCACAATAACTTTGCTGATGCGCTATCTACCTTGGCAAACCTTATCAAGTTATCAAAAGGGGATGATGTGCAACCATTACGAATTGAGACCCGTGGAGTCCTAGCTTATTGAGTGTGCATCGAAGAATGTATGAGTGTAGAAGCAGACCCGGACGGTAAGCCTTGGTATCATGACATCAATTATTTCGTTCAAAATCGTGAATACCCAGCTGAAGTGACGGAGAATGAGAAAAAGTACATCCATAAAATGGCCTTTTAGTTCTTTCTAAGTGGCGAAGTGTTGTATAAGCGAACACATGATGCTAGGCTGCTGCGCTGCAGCCAACCAATTGATCAACGAAATGCATGTAGGATTGATGGGAGCCCATGCAAATGGCCCTTTCTTAGCAAAGAAGATCATGAGAGCAGGTTACTATTGGTTGACAATGGAAAGCGACTGCATCAAGCATCTTCAAGCATGTCACAAGTGCCAAATCTATCAAAACCGTAAGAATGCACCACCACAATATCTGAATACCTTGGCCACGCCCTAGCCTTTCTCTGCTTGGGGAATGGATGTGATTGGAACCATCACTGCGAAAGCTTCATATTGGTGGCCATCAACTATTTCACCAAATGGGTTGAAGTATGTTCATTCAAGAATGTTACCCAGGCAGCAGTAACTCGATTTGTGAAGAACAACATTATCTGTCGATATGGGATGCCAGAGATAATCATCACTAACAATGCTTTGAACTTAAACAATCGAATGATGGACTAGCTATGCCTACAATTTAAGATCAAGCATCACAATTCTACTCCCTATCGCCCAAAGATGAATGGTGTTGTTGAGGCTGCAAACAAGAATGTGAAGAGAATCCTAAGTAAAATGACGGAGACCTACAAAGAATGGCACGAACAATTGCCATATGCTTTATGCGCTTACCGGACATCTATTAGGACATCAACATGAGCCACACCTTATTCGTTGATGTATGGGATAGAAGCAGTCTTGCCTATGGAAGTCGAGATCCCCTCGCCAAGGATCCTATCACAAACGGAGTTAGATGAAGCCAAGTGGGCCCAAGCTCGTTATGAACAATTAAACTTCATCGATGAGAAGAGAATGACAGCGCTACGCCACGGTCAGCTTTACCAAAGAAGGATTGAAAGGGCATTTAACAAGAAGACGCATCTCCGTATGTTCAAGCCAGGAGACCTTGTTTAGAAAAAGAGGAATATGGCCATCTCCGACTCATGAGGAAAGTTCGCATCATCTTATGAAGGTCCTTATGTGGTGAAGAAAACCTTTTCTAGTGGGGCTCTCATTTTAGCTAATATGGATGATGAAAAATTCCATGCTCCAACCAACTCAGATTCTGTAATCAAATATTATGTGTAATACTGTTTGAATCAATCAAAGATGTATTCCTCAATGTTTAAACTACTCTTTCCCATTTTGAGTTGTTTGCAAAGTTTTCCTTTGAAGACCTGGGAAATGGTGAAAATCCGAAAGGACGCCACCCTTAGGATAAAATACCACTAGTATGGTGAAAACCTCAGAAGAGGCGCCATAGGAAAAAGTAAGGTGGAAGCCGGACCTGGTTTCAGGGGCAATATATGGCTAAAATATATATATATATATATATATATTATAATGTACTTCCTAAGATCAGTTTGCAAGACTAATGTTCAAGATCAGTTTGCAAGATCAATGTTCAAGATCGTGTTTGCAAGACTAATGTTTGAAACCAGATTGTAAGATCAACTCTCAGGTCCAGTTTGTAAAACAGATGCAAGATTATCTTTTCTCAAAAGAACCACCCATGTTACCTTTCGAGCAATGTACAAAATCATCTCTACAAAGTGCATGGAGGATCAAAAGGCAGCATGTTCCCTTAAATATCCTTTCATTTATCAGTGCATAATCAAAACAGTTAGCCTTATGCCTTTTCCTTACAATATTCATGACACTATACATACCCATTCATTCATTCATTCATAAACAAAATATATACATCCATATCATAAATTCCTATGTCAATACAAAGCTTTTTCATGATGTCTTCAGCTGCATAAATACATACGAACTGAAAAATATAAAAGTGGGAGCCTTACATAATCCGACTCAGATTTATGAAGGGCTTGCCATAGGATACAAGGTACTGACTACTCATCTACACAGGAATAAAAAAAAATAAAGATAATAATCAAATCTGGCTCAGGCAAATGGAAGCTCGACTGCAAAATCTGCCTAACTCAATAGAGCGGATCGGGTCTCTCTCATCATACCCCTAAAGAATGGCAATGGCCTCAGCTCCTACTGACTAAGCTACCCAAGTCAGTCGATGCAAGGATATATGAAGCTGGAGACACTTTGCACTGAGCATATCAGAACCCAACTCCCATACCTGCTGCATGCAGTCCATCTCTGCACGAGTCTCTGTGAGTGCGTCGTCTCTCGCGTCCACGGCTCTCCGGAGTAATACTATATCATGAGGATGGTCAGTGGAGGAATCCATCAAGGAATAGGTATAGGCACGAAGAAGAGCAAGCTCATCTTTGGCCAAGGTCCATGCTATCTGCTCCTCCTCTAAACGAGCCCGAGTATCAGTCAGTGTACCCTCAAGTGCATCCCGAGTAGCCTCGAAAGACTATAGCAAGTCCTGGACAAAGTCTACAGTACCCTCCAAGTTAGAGGCCCTCCCCTGCAGGGTCAACATGTCAAGCTGCGTCCTCTCCCTCTTGAGCTCATGCCAAGTCACCTGTCTTTATAGTCACTGAACCATGTACTGAGGCTCGGACTCCTACCTAGCAGCTCTCTCAGCATCAAGCTCATCTCGTACCTCCTCCAACTCTTGCTCTAGGTCGAGAATACGAGATAGATAATCACTGGTAGCTCAATCTTGCAAAGAGCTTCGTGCAAACGATGTCAACATAGCTGGTCTAGAGGGAGGCATTGGAAGGAAGGAGGATCCTAACTCTTCTCGCCATCGGATGAACTTAGGAGTAACTATCTCCTCAATAGTAAGGACTAGGTCCATGTCTCCTATGGACATGCAATGCAGCACCGGATCCCAAAATGAAGCTAAAGCTTGGAGTTGGTCCCATTTGACATCCATAGTGAGCAATGAAGTGGCCATGCCAATATCATACTTGATCCGTACTTGCTCCTCTAAACCGAAGAAATCCCACCACATACGGAGCCTCTCGACCCTGAAATCGTGGTGATGGAGTGTAACTAACGATGTGAACTCAACATTGGAAGAGGTGGAAGCCATTTTCAAATTACTTGGAGAAGAATTCTTGAAAGGATTCGAGATAGAAGTTTGAAAATGGGAGAGAAAAGGGGGTCTCGGGTTGCTGTAGTCGAAAACTCGACGCATCACACAGCTTGATGCTGCGTGGCATAGCATCATGCTGCGTGACACAGCATCATGATGCGTGACGCAGTATAAGGCTACGTAAGGTTCCAACTTCCCTCAGTCTTCTCGATTTGCCCTAGCGCACTTCCCCGAACAAGAATTAGGTCTTTCCAAACAAAAGAGAGCTTGGAATGGATCAGAAAAGTAGCCAATCGGTCAGGCGGGTGCAACCGTAAGTCCAAAGAATTCAGTCAGCCATTATTCGAAATAATGCAAGTTGCAAGTCGGCAATTAAGCAAACCAACGATAGATGGTTTTTCTAATCAACACAGTCTCACACTAGGGCAATTTTTCCATGGGATGGAAAAATTATTATTTTAATAGAGTCGTCATCAAAATGACAAAATGTTCAAAGATCCGACAAAATGGGTCGACAATTTTGGAAATTGTCAATAGATCAACCAAAGAGGATCAAAGATTGAGAACCGAGAATGGATCATCATACTAGCCCTAGTACATCAATTGATCGAGTCAACTCCACATTGGGGAAAATTTTTCCTATCTGTGGCCAAACAACAAAAATTTTTGATTCAATTCCACACTAGGGCAATTTTTCATAACCAGAAAAATCATTATTCAAAATCATCATTTAAGATTCTTGGGCCTTATAGACACCCCAATTTGTACCAGTCGATACTCATAGTCCTTAGTCTCAGTGATGATAATCTAAGATCTCTCATATGATGAATGTGTGTTGAAAACCACCTAGAAAGTTCTAGAAAATAAGTTTTGAGAAGCTGCCTTGACCTAATAGGCATGCGACCCTTTAGAGGTGGCACACGTCTGTAGTGAAGAGGCGTGCGCCTCTCTAAAAAGGCGCACGCCCGTGTCGCTAGGCAAAAAACCCTAACTCGTGAAACTGTCTGATTCTTGCTGGAACAGGTCAGTTTACCTCTTTTTCAAGCAAACCCTAGCCCTTTTATCACTATAAAAGGAGCCTCATACCTCACAAACAAATCATCCCAAAGAGTCTCCACAGAAACATTGAAAATACCAAGAAACATTGGTATAGTAGAATAGAGAGAAGTAGGAAGAAGTAGTCATAAAGTAGCGAAGCTCTACCGAAGTAGAAGCCTAAAAGAGTCGTAGTTTTAGAGGAGTGAAGCGCTACCTAGAAGAAGGTAGTGAGGAAGAGTTCTTGAGCAAGTAGTGATTCTCTAGTTGAAGAACTAGAAGAAGCACCCCTTTCTCACAAAACTCCAATCACAAACCTAGGCATTCAAAGCCTTTCTTGTTGAAGAACAACACACAAACCCCGTCAAAGAGATCAAGTCTGAGAGACCGATGAATTGCTAGCTTGCAACAAGCTCCCTATAGGCTAAGTATGGATCTTTTCAATAGGCCATACCAACCTCTATGATTGTCTATTCATTATATTGTTTTCTAGGTCTAGTTAGAATAATTAGATCTTCATTATTCTGCATGTTTAATCACGCTCCAATGAGCTATGCCATGTTTGCTTGTTTACTATAATAGTTTCATACATCATCTCATGTTTTAGGTTAGAATTGCAACCTATGTATATATTGTTGTGGGTATGAAACCCATAACTTGGTGAGTGATGGATGCAAGGTGAGGATTCTTCTCTTTAACCTCAATATTAATATTATGCCATGTTTTGTTCGCCTCTTGATTTGCTAGATCTAGGTTTACATGCTTTTGAATGTTTAAAGATTCTTTAATAAATGCTTTCAAGATATCAAGTAATATAGAGGAAGGCCAACCATTAGGTTGGGCGTTTCTTAGGTGCCTAACACCTTCCCAAGACGTACCTCAGCTCCGGACCTAGCTCAAGACTAGTCCTTTTGTGCATGAAGTCATATTGATTGTTTTTGGACCGATAAACCAAGTGGCCACTCCTTATTCCTCTGTTCCTAACCCTAAAAATGTTGGAGAATACAAACGACCCTTAAAGAAGAAGAGGTGACCAACGCAGCATCTCACAGTGGCGACTCCGCTGGGGACAAAAGAAGCTTAACTTCTGCTATTACTTGATTATTCTTGAATTTGATTATTATTGAATCTAAATGCACACAAGCACACGCTTTTTTAACCTAAGATACCCGACGGTACCAAACCTGCTAATCCTGAGTTCCAATCGTTCTACAAGACATAGGGTTGGTACTGTCACCTCACGGCCTATGTTACCTTGCCCATGATGGGTTTGGTGCATAGTTAAGGATCAGTCTCTGAGCTAGTGTGTTTACATAATAGGAGAGAAGCTCTTGTCGGAATGAAGGACATTTGTGGAGTGATAAGGGCAGACTTAGAATTGGCCGCCTACACTAATGAAACCCTAGGGTCTATATCTTTTAGCACGGTTCAAAAGAATGCATGTGCTTGAGCATACTTGTTTGCATACATGACATGAAATCATGGGAGGTCTTCAAGTCTAAACGAAGTCATGGATGTTTGTAAGCATAAACCCCATGAGAATTTTCAAATAGAAGGAATTTTCATCTCAAAACCAAGGGGTTTCGGTTACAAATATTCTCATGAATATGAATTATCATATGCTTTAAAAGCTCTTTTTCAAAATCAAGGAAGAAAGTCTGTTTTTGTCGAAACCTAGCTGAAAGCATACAGTAATCCATAAATGAAGGGCTTGAAAAGAGTGTGAGAGCTAAAAGCCAAAACTTTTGTAGAAGCTCATGAGCAAACTCATAATGAATCATGAGAAGATAACATTGTAGATGAGTTTCTCATGAAAGAAAGAAATTTTAACGTAATGTGATGTATTGGGCCTTGACAATAGTGAAGATCAAACCCAAAACACCACAATGCGCTTAGCATGAGTCACTAAGGTCTTTTATTCACAAAACCTTCAAGCATAGAAGTTGATAAAACATTTTGTTCTCTCCGAAGGAATCATTGCACTAAAGAAGAGCAACAAACACATCTTTAGCTCTGCCTGAACAAGATCTCCATAGACCGGTTGTCTAAAGAAAGGGGAAGATACCCAAGCACCAGTCACCATGTCTGAATCAGTCATCGAAGGTTACCTTAGGGAGTTTTCCAAAAGACTCGCCAAGATAGAGGAAGCTCAAAAGAGGAACTTTCGAGTAAAGGATGAAGAACGAAAGGAAAAAGAAGAGAAGAAGAGAAGGTGAAGGCCGCAATCGAGTGAAGCAAGGAATTCGAAGCTTTTACTAAAAGTTTCAAAGAAAATATGGAGCTCATGCAGAAGGCATTCCAAAAGACTCAAGGGGTTGATGATTACCTTGCCACAATGGGAGGCATCACCAAAGAAGAACCTTCGCAACTGCCACCCAAGTTTGTTATACCTGAAACTGATAGGTTCACCGAAGTGGGTGATCCTAAACAACACTTGAGGCAATATCTGAATTTTGTCAAGATCAAGGGCCTTAATGAACAACAAGTCTTACAAGCTTTCCCATTATCACTGACTGGATTGGCATCAAACTGGTACTACACCTTAAACATGGGGCAAACCAAGAATTAGGGGGAATTAGTTGAGATCTTCATTGATCAATTCTTATACAACACCATGATCGATGTCACCCTGCGTGATTTAGAGACAACTCGTCAAAGAGAGAATGAAACTTTCTCTGAATTTCTCTTGTGGTGGAGGGCCAAAGCTTTGAAGATGATGAATAGGCCAAAGGAAAAGGACCAAGTCAACATGTTCATGAAGGGACTCCTACCGGTTTACTACAACCGAATGTTTGCATCACCCATCATGGATTTCGAGCAACTGTGCAATAGTGGGATGAGGATTGACGATGCCATAGATAATGGGCAACTCGACAAGAGAGAGGGAAGGATCTCTACCGCACCCAAAAAGACTTTCGAGAGTTCAAGCAAGATGCACCCATCAATGCTGTTCAACCAAATCAATATCAATATCAACGTCCTCCTCAACATCAACATCAGAATGCATATTCATATCCAAGACAAAGTCCTAAAACTAAGAGGCACTTGATCCATTGGGAGCATCCATAACCAAGGTCTTTGAGCATATGTGTAAGAGAGGTCATCTCAAACTTCTGGATCCAACTCCATATCCTAATCCTCTCCCAAATAATTGGAACACAATTTGTATTGCCTCTTCCATTAGAAGACAGGACATAGTACTGATGAATGTACTCGATTGAAGCATGAGATTCAAGATCTCATTGACAACAATGTCATCCCAAAGCCGAGGCTTACCAATCAGCCTAATGTGCATTAGAATCTGTTGCTGAACTATCAAAGAACACCTCCTCCAAACCAAATCAATTTCATCGAAGTACTCCAAGAAGATTGGGTGTTAGCCATTGATGATGAAGCTTGAGACGATCTCGAAGGAGAAGAAGAAGCCTACAACACTAGCTAGTATGTGGAAGACATTATTGAGATCGAAGAAGCACGTCACTTGATAAGAGGAGGAAAGCATTTCAAGCCTACCTATCTAGAGGAAGATTATACTGGACGAGACCCACCACCTGCAAGGGAAGCTGACAAAGCCAAAGCTCCTAAGGAGACTGAAGAAGACCGAGTCTTAGCTCAACAAAAGAAGACTCAAGCTAGCATCTCAATCTAGGGATTGATAATGACTTCACAAAAGCATAGAGATGCCATACTAGAAGCCTTGGCTGGGAAAGAAGTTCCTATGGACACTATACTAAAGCAAATACTGTCTATCAGGGGTGTGACCACCGATGAGTCTACCATCATCTTCACTACCAAGGATTTGCCACCCGAATGAGGGGATCACAATAAAGCTCTCTATGTGACCATAGATTGCATGGGTTCCAAAGTACCGAAGGTATTGGTCGACAATGGATCCTCGATCAATGTATGCCCGATGCACACTACCATTAGGATAGGGTTGACCAAAGGACAACTGACGCCTTCAAGCCTCATAGTCCGAGCTAATGATGAGAGTAGCCAAGGGGTTATTAGAACGTTTGAAGTAGAATGCCAGTTGGGACCGGTAAGCTCGTCCATGCTATTCCACGTCCTTGAGATCACTACATCCTACAACTTGCGGTTAGGAAGAGCTTGGATGCATCCTTTAGGAATTGTGCCTTCTACAGTTATCAGAAGCTCAAGCTACCATGGAAGAGGGGAGTCCTCACTATTCTAGGTGACAGAGAGATCAGTGCACCTGTGTGCGACATCAAGAGCAAGTGATAAAGACTTCAAGCGTGGTCATTGCCTCCATAATGAAGAAGATGGGCTATCAATCAGGCATGGGGTTAGGAAAGTTCAACTAAGGAATCAAGAAGCTCCCTGAAGTATACAGTCAAGATGCCAAGTGCAAATACGGCTTGGGATACAAAGAAGAGATGGGAGAGATGCTTAAGAATAAGCACACTCTAAATGGGAATTTTTTCAAGCCCGGAGAAGACTTCCCATACTGCGGATTTCCAGAGCCAAGAGGAGGCAAACCAAGGTTCGAGATCTTCTTCAAGACTCAACTGACCTTAGAAGACAAGGCTCCAGTAGAAGAAAAAGCTCTTGTGGAAGAGAAAGCTAATGACGACTGGATGGAGCAGATGGATCCTGAAGCCATGAAGATGTTCGTCCAAGAAGGGGATGTGTTTCGTATTGAAGAAGAGTTCAAGCAAGATCCTACTACTGTGATCATGCCATCGGATGGAATCACTAGTATTTGGTCATTTGAAAAAAAAAATCTTGATATAGTTTTTAATAATTTTGAGTCTATCAGTCCTGTTTCCAACTACCCAGTTAATGAAATGAACTTGAATTTTGCTTACATGCATGTGTCCTCTGGCAATGAAGCTTTAAATACTGAAAGAATTTTAAATGATGAACATTTAATCAATGAGGAAGATGAAGCTAAAAATCAAACCAATTGAAAATGAAAATATCAAAATTAACTTGGGCACTTAAGAGAATCCTAAGGAAGCCAAAATCGGTTCAACACTATCATCAGAAGAACAAGAAGAGCTCACTAAGCTACTCAAGCAATTTCCAAAAGTATTTGCATGGTCATACGAAGATATGCCTGGGATCGACCTTGATATTGTACAACACCGAATACCGACTCTCCCAAAGGTCAAACCAGTTAAGTAGAAGTTGTGTCGCATGAAGCCAGAATGGATGTTGAAAATCAAAGAAGAAGTCGGCAAGCAGCTGAAAGCTGGATTCATCAAGGCTGTCAGTCAAACTGATTGGGTAGCTAACGTAGTCCCAGTTCCCAAGAAAGTCGGAAAAGTCAGAATGTGAGTGGATTTTAGAGATTTGAACAGAGCATGTCCGAAGGATGACTTCCCTCTACCACACATCGACGTGCTGATAGATAACACCACAAGAAGTGCATTGATGTCCTTTATGGACGTTTTCTCAAGGTATAATCAAATTCTAATGGCTCCTGAAGACATGACAAAGATGACGTTTGTGACAGAATAGGGGATCTACTGCTACACAGTAATGCCTTTTGGGTTGAAGAACGCTTGCGCAATTTACCAGAGGATGGCTACAGCCTTATTGCATGACATGATGCACAAAGAAGTAGAAGTGTATGCAAATGACATGATTGTCAAGTCTACGACTAGGGGTGAGCATATCACCAACTTGAGACAATTCTTTGAAAGGATAAAGAAATACAAGCTAAGGCTTAATCCAAACAAGTGCACCTTTGGAGTCAATGTTGGAAAGTTATTGGGTCACATGGTCAGTAGTAGGGGGATCGAAGTGGACCCAATCAAGATCAAAGCTATACTAGAGATGCCACCGCCCAAGATAGAAAAAGAAATAAGAGGATTCCTGGGTAGATTACAATATATCAGGATATTCATAGCGAGGCTAACTACTACATGTGAACCAATCTTCAAGTTGCTCAAGAAGGGATAACCTAAAGGATGGACAGAAGATTGTTAGAAAGCCTTTGAAGCAGTCAAGGAGTATTTGTCCAACCCACCGGTTCTAGCACCACCAAAACCAGGGAGACCATTGAATCTGTATCTCTCAGTCATTGAAGACGCAATAGGAAGCATATTGGCTCAAGAAGATGAAGACAAACAAGAACATGCGATATATTACCTAAGTAAGAGATTGAAGGATTATGAAACCCGATATACCGCAGTAGAAAAGTCATGTTATGCTTTGGTCTGGTCTGGGCAGTGCAGAAGCTCAGACACATCTTGTTAGCACATCAAGTACTAGTGGTCGCCAGAATGGATCCACTGAAATATCTCTTCGAGAAGCCTGCTCTCACCGAAAAACAGTTAAGATGGCTGATCTTACTAGCAGAGTTCGATTTGACATATGTAGCCAAAAACACCATCAAAGGAAGGGTGATTGCTGAGCATTGTGCTAGTCACCCTGTAGGAGAAGATGATCTCAATGATGATTTTCTAGATGAAGACGTCCTGAACGTAGAAGAAAGAACTACATGGAAGATCTACTTTGATGGAGCTTCCAACCAGCATGGATATGGAGTAAGGGTTCTCCTTATAGCACCAGATGGAGTGCACATACCATTATCAGCCAAGTTGAACTTTATGGCTACCAACAATGTCGTAGAATATGAGGCATGCATAGTAGGCCTCAAAGCACTCTTGGCCATTGATGTGAAAGAAGTAGAGATCTATGGAGACTCCGCTCAGAGAATATGAAAGACGAAGGAAGAACACCTAAAGCCTTACCAAGCTTACCTCGAGAAAGTGTGTCAGAAGTTTACCAAGATCAAGTACACATATGTGCCTAGAGCCCAGAATTAGTTCGCAAATGCGTTAGCCACATTGGCATCCTTAATCCAAATACCTAAGAACACATTTGTACGACCAATAGAGATCAAAAGGAGAAAAGCTCCAGCACATGAAAGAGAAGTCTACATGCTAGATGATGAGATCAATGATGGGAAGCCATGGTATTATGACATTCGCAACTTTGTAGAGGATAGAGTATATCCAGAAAGGGTGGACAAAAAAGATAGAAGAGCACGAAAGTTGCTAGCCACCTAATACATCCTGTGTGGTGGTGTTCTCTACCAAAGATCCTGTGAAGGAGTACACTTGAGATGTGTTGATAAAGAAGAAGCAGAAAAGCTTATCAAAGAAGTACATTAAAGGGTGTGCGAACCACACATGAATGGACGAATGCTCGCGAAGAAGATTGTGAGACTAGGATTCTACTGGGTCACCATGGAAGCAAACTGCATAGAACATGCCAAGAAGTGTCATCAATGTCAAATTCATTCCAATCTGAATCATCTTCCGCCGAATGAGCTATACAACATGACATCACCATGGCCATTCTCAGTATGGGGTATCAACATCATTGGGAAGATTACTCCCAAAGTATCAAATGGACATGAGTTCATCTTAATGGTTATCGATTACTTCACCCAATGGGTAGAAGCTGCCTCGTTCTTAGTATTGAAAGCCAAGCATGTGGCCAAGTTCATAGAGTAACATCATATGCCGTTATGGAGTCCCTCATGAAATCATCTCGGACAATGGTATGCACTTTGAAGACGAAGTCCAGAGAATTCTGCATAAATATGGTGTTAAGCATCATAAGTCGTCTCCGTATAGACCACAAACCAATGGAGCTGTAGAGTCGGCTAATAAGAATGTGAAAGTCATTCTAGAGAAGACTACTAAAATGTATCGAGACTGAGTAGATAAGCTACCATTCGCATTATGGGGATACCACACTTCTATTCGGACATCTACAGGGATGACTCCGTATTCACTTGTTTATGGTAGGAAGCTGTCCTACCAACTGAGATTGAAGCAGAATCTCTAAGGATAATCTTAGAATCCCAAAATCCAAAAGCGGAATGGGTGAAGGCCTGATATGAGCAGTTGATTCTCACATATGAGAAAAGATTGAAAGCTTTGTATCATGTACAAGGGTCTCAAAGAAGGATGGCCCGAGCATTCAACAAGAAAGTGAAGCCAAGAAACTTAAAAGAAGGAGATCTAGTCCTTAAAGAACTCAGAACACCAGTGTTTAATCCTAGAGGAAAGTTCAAACCTAATTGGGCCGGACCTTATGTCATCAAGAGTTTGTTTTCAGGCGGAGTAGCCAAGCTAATGGATATGGATAGGAAAGAGTTATTCCAACCAGTTAATCTTGATAAATTGCGTAAGTATTACGCGGAAGAAAAAAAAAAAAAAAATCGTTAAGTTGAAAACCTAAAAGGGCAGCTTAAGCAAAAATTAAGGTGAAATAAAAAAAAACCATGGATGTGGTGAAAACTTGAAAGAGCATCGCAAGTAAGAATATGACACAAAAGCAAAAAAATAGAAATTCTCATTAACGAAAAAGCAAAAGTTAATTAAGGTACCACATTTCAAAAGGCGAGATTTAAACTACATCTCCCTTATTAATTGAAAGTACCAAAATTTAAATGACTTAAAGTAAATAAAGCTAAATTGCCAAGGGCTACATGTTAGAATCATTATACTTGGTTCTCTTCACTCTTGTACTCCCTTCACTCTCATCTTCTGAAGAAACAAGAAGACTCATAACCTTGCTCCTCTCTCTATCAATGTAAGCAGCATCATCAGAAGCCCTACAAATGTCCTCTTCAAGCTAGATGGCATATGGATGTCCTGGTACACAGAGCAAGTCTCTACGAAGTCCATGACCCTTAAGCGCCTCGCCCAGGTGTTAGCCAAGCGATCCAAGAAGCGATGAGTCCAAGTGTCAACATGGCATGGTTTCACTTTCTTCGGAATAGATTGGATGCATCCCCATTGACGCTTGATGCATGAAAGACAGTAGAAGGAAGTCTTCTGCATGGCAGCTAGCATAACAGCACCTCTCTCGAAGGTATCAATAGTCACATTGCGGATCTTCCACCATGCAAAGGACCAGACAATCTCCTTAGGCTTGACATTCTCAGCGACCTCAGTGAATCTCCTCACGATGGGGAAGAGGTTTACCAAACTCCTATGACGATAGTGACAAGGTTGATAATCCAGAGGATGATTCTCAGGAGTAGTGAATAAGGCAAAGTGCTCATACAGCCAAATCTGCAAAAAGAAGACAAAAGATCAAAACACAAAAAGGCTTAAGAGATAAGTCGAAAAGAGAAGGAAATTATACCTGAAGAAGTAAGGGGCTCCCCTTGAAGTAAGGACACGTGCCCTCCTTTAGCTCATCAAGACCATTCAACGTCTCTCCTAAGAACATAGGGACATGATTCTCCCTATCCATGCAACTAATCGTGTCAAGGACCACAGCATCAGTCTCAAAAAAGTCATCGGTCAGGAAGAAGCCAACCAAAACGGCTACAACTAATGCTTCAAAATAGCATTCTTCATCAACAACTTTAGAGAAGTGATCCACCAAAGCATGAAGATCAAAGCCATCATTCATAGACCATGAAGAGCCAAGTCTATAGGGTATGCTCAAGACCTTATCAAGAAGGAGGATAGGGTCAGCGTGTTTGGGAGGAAGAAGTATTTGGTTGAAGTTACTAATGCCCATGATGGCGCCAAACTCTTCCATCATATGGCAAAGCTCACACCTATTAAAGCGGAAGACATGACAAGTGTGATCCCAGAAATCACTAGCGGATCGAAGGAGTAGGAAGTTCAACTTCACTTGCCCATGATGGACAATACAAGAAAGGCGTACATACCTAAGGTGATCCCTACCTACGTCATTGGTACAACTTACCCATTTTCTAATCTTCCTAAGCAAAGAGAGCTCCATGGCTAACTTGCAAGCCTACAGGGATTTCTAAAAGACTCCTAGGGACTTCTAAAAGGTTTCTAAGGACTTTTGAAGACAACAGAAGAAGGTGTGAAGAATAATTGACAAGGAGGCCTCTATATATACGGTTTGGTGACCTATTTCTACACAAATTTCGAGCCTAGAGCTTGAAAACCGCCTCTCTGCCCTAATGGGTGTGCGCCTATTCACTAAAGGCGTGCGCCACTTCATTACAGGCATGTGCCTCTTCCTTTGTGGCGTACATCCACTTTGTTTGGCAAAATCGAATTTTGGCCTTTTTGGCCAGTTTTCATCCTATTCTAGCCCATTTTTTAAGCCCGATTTGACTTTTTGATAAACTCAAAATTGTATAACTATAAAAAGAAGTTGATTTTCTAAATGAATTGAATGCAAGGGGTTCCACCTCATATTATCTGTGATTGTTCAAACAAGAAGTTGTATTCAGAAGTAAGAATATAAAATGCCAAACCAAGGGCACAAGTGTTTTAGAAACTATACATGCAAAGGTTTTGTGAGCAAAATGATAAAATTGTTTTGGAATGAGAGAAAATAAAAATAAAAAAATCATGCATCAGCATAAAAAATGTCTTCCTCTCAGAGTTGCAAGAGCACCACCATCCTCATCACTGTTGGACTCATTAGCCTCCGGATCAGCCTAAGCACCCCTATTACTACTCCCCGGCGGCCTAGAAAAGCTGTCGCGAGACAAGTCTGTCATAATGGTCTTCATGTTCCCACACAGCTAGAACATATAGTTTAGGTCCGCATGGGTGACCTACAAGACAACATCAATAAGAAGAGTCAGCTGCAAGAAGTACAAGAAAATGCAAAAGCTTTTTGAAGATCAAAGTGAAAGACTTACAGTGTGAGCGTCCTCAAGGACAAGGTACCCCAAGACATTGGGGTGCCTAGTTATCGCTGTCTCGCGGAGACTGCCAACAACCTGGTAAAGAGGAACAGACCAAGAAGGAAGGATGATATCTGCAGGACCCATAGGGTCAGCTGGAACAGCTCCACTCGTAGAAGGAATATCAGCAGAAGCCTACAACAAGAAGTAGTTGAATACAGGGGATGGATTGAGGAAATCAAGCGTAAGAGACCTTAAGTTGAAGAACAAGGTATTGAAGCTTACCACAGGAGGAGAGAACAGAGTAGGCATGAGTGACTCTGTCCTCATCCAACCGATCCAGTATAGGGATGCCTGTCCGCTAAAGGCAAATGACCTTATCAAGAGCCTCATAAAGGAAGAGGGTGAACTACAGTGGAGGCATGGGCACCAGATCCTCATTTTCGCCCAGCTAGCGAGTCACTCTCTCATCCATGTAGAAGGCACGGACACTTGGTCCCTCGAAGAGACGAGAAAGCTGAGCCCAGTTATAGGCCCTCTTATCAGCAACAAGGGAGCCCACCCTATCAATGCCAACCCAGGCATTCCAAGTGATCTACACAGAAGAAGAATAGGTGTAAGAATCTACACAAGGGGTTCGAAATTTAGAAGTGTTGGAAAGGACACATACCTGCTCAAGAGCCAAACTGTCGAAGAACTCCAGCATACGCTCTCTCTGATAAGTCCAAGGCTTCCTGGCCAGAGCATGAGAGAAATACTTAAGGGCCTAGCTCTACAATCGATGAAAGAAAATATGTCAACACATTGAAGATGCATAATGAAGCAAGAATGAAGAGGGTAAAGTGTTACCCAAATATCAACCTAAGAGGGGGGGTGATTTAGGTTGAGACAAACTTTTTTGATTTAAATGCTGAATTAAAACTATTATGAACTCACAAATATTAGTTAAACAATTATAAGAACAGAACTCAATTGCAACACATATAAGATAGACAATCAAGCACAAGTATGTAAGCAATTAAATAAGTAAGAGAGAGAGAGAGAGAGAGAGAGAGAGAGGGACAGAGAGAGAGGGGAGGAGAGAAAATCAAACTCAGTGATTTTTATTGAGGTTCAGCTTCCACACCTATGTCCGTGCCTCAAGAACACTTCTTGAGGATTCCTAAATCCACTATTGGAAAATTTTCTTTCAGGTGAAGATCAAACCGTTACAATCTTGCTTACACGGCCAAGAGTAACCATTGAATGAAAAAATCCTTTCCACTCATTAGGATTTATACCCAAACTCCAACAATCACTCACAAGAATTAACAAGGGATTGTTGTACAATAGAAAACTCTCTCAAGGAGCAATAGTACAAAAATAGGCTCACTCTAATAGTATATCAAAGAATTGATCAAAATGGCTAAACAACTATTGTGAGAAATTAGATTTTGAATCAAAGTAAGAAAACTTAAGCTTAAGAAAAATTGGATTGAGTAGAGAATGCTTGAGCAAGTTTCTAGGGTTTTTTTTTCTTTCTCTCTTGTCTCTAGATACTCAAAAAGTTGAGTATTTATAGCCAATTTTGAATTCTTCCCGTTTTAGAGGCTGACCTAGCTGTTATTTTGAATTTTAAACAATCCAGTCGCCTGGATTATAAATATGGAAAAAATATTTTGAAAATAATCTATTACAGAGAGGCAACTAGCTGTTATAATTTAAATTCTAAGAGATCCAGTCGCTTGGATGAGTTGTTAGTCACCTGGATTATTTTGGCAAATTTGGAAAGAAACTCTCGAGTTGGAATTTTCAATCAACTGGGTCAATTCAGTCGGCTGGACTGAATCCCTGATGCAATCACTTGCATCTAGGGTTTCCAAACTTTAATTTTTTTGGCTTTGTTTTGAATAATCAAACTTTTATGAATTTATTTCTTTTGAGCGATTTGATTATTTTCATTGAGAACATATTAGTCCTATATAAATATTATTATGATTTGAGTTTAGGACTATATAATTAATTACTTTTGAAAATCATTTTGAGTTGGCTTTAAAGTTGAGCCATAAAGATCAAAACTTAATAAACTTTACAAAAACCCAACTCTTACTCTCACTTGTTTTGGAACATGATTCTTGAACTTGATTCCTTTGACTTTGGTCTTGATGACTTGATCTTCAATGAATCTGTATTTTGATGACATTGCATTTGTTTGATTCTTGTTTGACCATGACGGTCCAATCAAATAACTTGTCAAAATCATACTTTAAACATAAATCATTAGTTCACATGAAAATATCATTTATGAAGGACAGAGTTTGGCTACAAATCAGTTTGTAGCCAGCTTACTACAACCCACTACATGGCAACTTATAAGACCATCCACGTATACTTTAGTCACATGACCTATTTAATGAGTCATGTGACTTCTTTAAATAATGCATGTGGATGGTTTTATAAGCTGCTACGTCGTGGGTTGTAGTAAGCTGGCTACAAACCGGTTTATAGCCAAACTTTGTCCATTTATGAATATCTTTAAATTATTGTTATCATCAAAATTACATAAATGTCCTTGGATTAATTAGCCAAATAATAGGTATTGAAACCTTAAGGCTAACAATCTCCCCCTTTTTGATGATGACACATATGATATGATATTTTTACAAGAATAATGATTTTGAAACTTTTCTTGAGAAGCTCCCCCTAAGATAATACATATTTATGTATAAGAGATTATTAAATCTCCCCTATCTTTATGAATAGATAAATTGGTCGTTAAATATAATCAAGCAATCAATATATAAACATTTTAGCCAATCATTGCAAGATACACATATTTTGTTAATATAAACCAATAGATTAAAGTACTCATCAACATAGGGTCAAATATTACAATTAACACATGAGTACTATGCTATAAAAAAAAACATAGGTAAAAGTAAACGTTTTCACGATTTAAACATAACATAAAAAAATCCCCTTAGCATTAACAAATAACAACCCCAAAATGTCATATATTTCTCCCCCTTGGCATCATAAAAAAAAGATAGAAAACGAAGACAATCATATGCCATGATCCCTTAAACGCTGATTGATGTCTTCCATGGTTTGAGTCAAGGTAGCAAAATTAGCATCATAAGCCGAAAATCGATTAGTGACCAAATTTGTGAGGTTTTCCATGCTTGTTGCCATGGAGTCCATGCTTGCTGCCATGGAGTCCATACACCCAAACATTAGTTGGAAGTTGTCCTCATTAGCATGAGAGGAGCTAGGAGCCATTGGAGGTATGATTGGGGGCTCTTCATCCTCATGCATTGCGTCTTCATCTCCATGAGCTCCATCCCTTTCCAATTGAGCTTCCTCATCAATTTCCTCTTCCACAGTTCCACCCTTTTTAACCCAAATGTTCTCCCTAAGAACGTATCGCATTTATTTCATGGTAGTGGTACCATAAACATCCGAGGGAAGAACCTTTCGAGTCTCTCTCACCACTTAAGTCGATTTCAAATTTTTCAAGAATGGAGGTGATGTGGAGACCATAAGGAAGAATGGCATTCTTCTTTTTAACACATGTGTCCATGTGCCAAGCAATGTAAAAGGCAAGGTCAAGTTTGACCTTATTTAGAATACACCAAATGAGGAAAAGGTCAAGATATGATATGTATTCATATGAGCCACTCCTATGAAGAATGTTGTGGGTGATGATATGATAAATGAGTTAGCTTTGAATGGTGAGCTCAGTATTTGTGGGCTTTTGAACATGTTGGATATTAAGATTGCCACACATTTGGCGAATAGATGCTAAAGGATCATACCCTTGAAATTGCATCCAATCATTTGTAGTATAGCGTTGAAGAGTAGTGCAGGGAACCCCTAAAATGTTAGCTAAGTTGTTTAGGGTTAGGGAAATTTTTTTGCCTTTCACAAAGGAAGTGATTTTACCCTCTTTATAGTGAAGAAGTGCTTGACAAGAGTGGTGTATTGAATTTTCCTTAAACTAAGAAAGTTTTCCCACCCTTGAGCTTGAAAAAGCTCTCTAAGATAAATATGGTGATGAGCAAAAAATAGGAAACCAACAATTTTGGCAAAACCTACAGCTCCAGGACAAATTTCATCATAGAATCTTATCGAATCCTTGGAGGAACAGAAAGCATTGTCCATTACTGCAATTTCCTCCTCTTGAGCCATAGGTTTGTGCCTTTTCTTGGGCCCTTCACCAAAAGACTTCTTCGGAGCCATTTTCGGATTAATGGAGGTTAGGGTTTGAATTGGGAGTTTTGTAATAGGAGATATTTGAGAGTGATTTGGTGTTTGGAGAAGGTTTAAGAGGTATTTTCAGCCATAACCCTAAAGGAAAGTGAGAGAAAAAATGAGAAAAGAGAGAGAAGATGAAAAGAAATTAGGGTTGCCTCTGTTTTAAAATACCCGTGAAATCGCAGATCCAGTCGCCTGGATCCTTATCTAAAACACTCGGATTCTCTCCTAAATCACACAATCAAAGAACAATTTGAATAATTCAATCCGATAGGATTGATCCCCTTGCATTCATGAACAAAACCTACTAATTATTATCGAATTCTATCAACTAATAAATCTAATCTCCTAAAGAGAATTTCTAAGAGAAACAATGAAGATATTTTGATAATGAGCAACAATGGAGGAATGGGAGAGATAACCCACACAGTTTGCATGAGTTTTCTCATGCAAGCCTCTCATTGGTTGATCTAGATCAAGCCTCCCATTGGCTAAACTTATGCAAGCCTCTCATTGGTTGATCTAGATCAAGCCTCCCATTGGCTAGTCTAGATCAAGGCTCCTATTGGCTATTACTAGTAACAACCAAGGTACAACCCTTAGAAGCTCTAACAAATAAGTACAAGAGGTTAAAGCCTAGAAATGTACTAGACCCCCAATGCACCCAAATAACCACCTAGGTACAAGCTTGTATAGCTTGGACCAACTAATCATGAATATAAGCTCACAAATGTCTTAATCAAATGTTTAACTACTCCAATCCGTGCCTTAGTGGCTTGGGTATGCATACCCACGGATGTGGGATGGTTAGGGTCTTAACATTTG
>BKZX01001850.1:0-24901 GCA_014362285.1 Fagus crenata | reverse complement strand
ACCTTGCCCACAAGGTGTGGGTAGTCTTCTTGGAGCTTGAACAAGAGCTCCCATGTAGCATCATCTAGATCTCCTCCTTCCCATTGCACAAGCACTTCTGTTACTGCAAGTAGTCTTCTCTTCTTGATGGTCCATGTCTCAAGGATTTTTGCTTGTTGAGGAGTTAAATGACCCAATGCATCCGTGGGTGGAAGCCTTGAGATAGGAGTGATAGTCTTCCCCAACTTAGCCTTGAGGAAAGACACATGGAAAATTGGATGTATGCAAGCCCCTTCGAGTAGCTCAAGCTTATAAGCCACCATGCCCACTCTTTGGATCACCTTATATGGCCCATAGAACTTAGAACTAAGCTTCCCAAGTTTCTTGCGCATATTCTTCTGCCTGAAGGGTTGGAGCCTTAGGAGAACCCAATCTCTAACCTCAAACTCCCTCTTGGATCTATGGTTGTCAGCTTATTGCTTCATCCGAGCTTGGGTAGCCACCAAATTGTGCTCCAAAAGCCCCACAACTTGCTGCCTATGCTCAAGCAAATCCTCCACTGCAATCACCTTAGTAAGCCCAGGCACAAACTCAATCAACCTAGGAGGTAAGTAACCATACAATGCCTCAAAAGGTGATAGTTTGGTAGAAGTGTGGTAATTGGTATTGAACCAATATTCAGCCAAGAGTAACCATTTAACCCAAAAGCTTAGCTTATCAGCTGCAAATGCCCTCAAGTAATGCACAAAACTCTTATTCACTACCTCAGTTTGCCCATAAGATTAAGGGTGATAAGAGAAACTCATAGCCAAATCAACTCCTTGCCTCCTAAACAATTCTTCCCAAAACAATGATGTGAAGACCGTATCCCTATCACTCACAATGGAAGATGGCAGCCCATGTAGCTTGAACACATGTTGTAAGAATAAGGTAGCTACCTTAGAAGCCGTATAAGGATGAGAGAGGGAAATGAAATGCACATACTTTGTAAATCTGTCCACAATGACCAAAATCACATTTTGCTTGCTAGAAGTGGGTAGCCCTTCCACAAAGTCCATACTAATGGAGTTCCACGGCCTAGGAGGTATGGCAAGAGGTTGGAAAAGCCCTGCAAGCTTGCTAGTCTCATGCTTGAGTCTTTGGCAAGTATCACAACCTCTAATGTAGGCCTTGATGTCTTTCTTCATACCATGCCAAAACCAATATTTCTTGGCTCTATGCAAAGACTTCAAATAACCCGAATGTCCTCCTAGTGGGCTATCATGTATCAAGGCCAACAGCTTGATCTTCATACCACTTTCCTTCCCAATACAAAATCTATCTTTGTAAACCAATAACCCTTGGTTCAAGGTATAGTGGCCTTCACCTTCCCCACTTGCTTGCAATCTACTCACAAGACTCTTCAACTCCTCATCTTCCTCATAGCTAGCCCTCAAATCATCTAACCAAGTAGGAGATGGAAAAGAAATAGCACAAAGGTGGCCTCAGGTTTGGGCTTGTAAGTATGCAGTTTCCTTCTCAACTTCAGTTTTCAAGTCAGTATCTTCCTTCCTTGAGAGTGCATCAGCTACCTTGTTCTCTTTCCCTTGCTTGTACTCAACCACAAAGTGATATCCCAACAACTTGGATATCCACTTTTGCTGCATAGGAGTGCCAACCCTTTGTTCCAATATGTGCTACAAACTTTGTTGGTCAGTTTTGATAGTGAAGATGGTAGCAAATAAGTAAGGTCTCCACTTCTTAACTGACAACACCAATGCAAGCAACTCCTTCTCATAAGTAGAGAGGAATAGGTTTTTCCCCTTCAAAGCTTAGCTATAATAAGCCAATGGCCTTCCATCTTGCATCAAAATAGCCCCCATTCCAAAATCACTTGCATCACACTCAATCACAAATGTTTTGGAGAAATCTGGTAGGGCTAACACTGGTGGTTGGCTCATGGTTGCCTTGAGCTCCTCAAAAGCCTTTTTAGCCTTGTCACTCCATAAGAAAGCATCCTTCTTAAGTAAGGAAATAAGAGGAGAAGCAATCTGCCCATACCCCTCAATGAACTTCCTGTAATAACCAGTCAACCCTAAGAAGCCTCTCAAAGCTTTCAAGGACTTGGGTATTGGCCAATCCACCATGGCTGCAATCTTCTTAGGATCAGTTTTCACTCCTTCCCCAGAAATGATGTGCCCTAAGTACTCAACCTCACTAGTGGCAAACACACATTTGCTCATCTTGGCATAGAGTTGGTGAAGTGCCAAGATCTACAAAACTGTCTTGAGGTGGGTAGTATGCTCTTCTAATCCTTTGCTATAAACCAGAATATCATCAAAGAACACCAAGACAAACTTTCTCAAATATGGTCTGAATACCTCATTCATGAGGGCCTGAAAGGTAGAAGGAGCATTGGTTAAGCCAAAAGGCATTACCAAGTACTTATAGTGACCCTCATGAGTTTTGAAGGCCGTTTTCTCTATGTCCTCTTCCCTCATTCTGATCTGGTAATAACCTGACCTCAAATCTAGCTTAGAGAACACAACTGCACCTTGCAACTCATCTAGTAACTCGTCTACCACAGGAATGGGGAACTTATCCTTCACCGTTTCCTTATTCAATCCCCTATAATCAACGCACATTCTCCAACTCCCATCTGCCTTCCTCACCAATAACACAGGAAAGGCAAATGGGGATTGGCTTGGCCTCACACAACCCAAGTCTAACAAATTTGGCACAATCTTTTCTATCATAGTTTTTTGGTAGTGGGGATATCTAAAAGGTCTTTGGCAATGAGGAGGTATCCCTTGCTTGAGTAGTATTTGGTACTCATGGTTCCTCTTGGGAGGCAAACCCTCGGGTTCCTCAAATACTTGAGGAAATTCTTCTACCAACTCTCGGATTGGAGCACATATCTCTTCTTGTATACTAGCCAACTCACAAGGCATAATCTGAAGGAGTAGTCCCTTCATAGTAGCCTTCCCCTTGAAGTTAGTGCTACCTTGTATCAAGTTGGGTTTTTCCTTCAACCCTTGCAGCCACACTTGCTTTCCTTCATGCATGAACCCCATCACAAGGTTCTTGAAATCCCAACTAATCACCCCAAGTGTGCTCAACCATTGGGTACCCAATACTATGCCACATCCTCCCAATTCTAGCAAGTTGAAAGTCAATTTCAAGTGCAAGCCTTGCATCTTGAACTTCACTTCTTTGCATTCACCCAAGGTTCTTATTACTTGGTCATTTGCTACCCTCACTCCAAAGTTGCTTTCCACATCAATTGGTAGCTTCAATGTCTTAGCCAAAGTCCCATCCATGAAGTTATGGGTGCTTCCAATATCAAGAAGAACAACAGTTTTCTGGCCATTCAAAATGGCAATCACTCTCATGGTGGAAGGAGAGGTGCTGCGCAACAATGCACGTAGAGTAATCTCGGCCTTCTCATCCTCTAATTCTACCTCAACTTCTTCTTCCTCAATCTCTATCAATTCAGCCTCTTCATCTTCCACCTCTTTCATAAGATATAGTTTCCTATTCTTGCACCTGTGGTCTGAACTCCATCTCTCATCACAATTCTAGCACAAACCCTTCTTCCTCCTCTCTGACATTTGCATAGGTGTTAACCTTTGCACTGGCATAGAGGGTCTTGCACTAAACTGTTTGGAATCCCCACTTTTGTTCTTAACTCGGGCTTGTGACTGGACCCATGAGCCTCGGCTTGGCTCATAGGTTGGTATTGTACTTCTTTTCACAGTTGTCAAGTACTCCTCTTGTATCTTGGCCAAGGCATAGGCCTCCCCTAAGTTCCTTGGCCCTTGCATTTTTACTGCCAACCTGATTTCATCTTTCATGCCACTCATGAAACAGCTTAATTTATGCATGTCAGATAAATCCCTCACCCTATTACTAGTTAACTCAAATTGACTCTTATATGCAGCAATAGTATGAGTTTGTTTCAATTTAGTCAACAATTCCATAAGATCATCATAACTAGCAGGACCAAACCTAATTTGTATAGCTCTAACAAAATCATTTCATCCATGCAATTCATGCTCACAATCTTGGAACCACACTAGGGCTTCCTCATCTAAGTGGTAAGAAGCATGCATTACCTTCTCAGGTTCGAGAACTTGATAGTAGTGGAAGTATTGCAATGCCCTATACATCCAAGCTGTTGGATCACCACCTTTGAACCTTGGAAAGTCCAACTTTATTGGCCTCGAGTCCCTTGCTCTCCCTTGGTTCCATGGAGGTCCATCTTGCTCTTGCCAATAAGGATCTCTATGGTGAGCTCCTTGGTACTGCATTGGCCTTTCCCGAGCTTGTCTTCCTCCCCCTGGATCAAACCAAGCCTCATCTTGGTCATTCAAACCCCATTGTTCCTCTCTCAGGTCACCAAAGTGCATTCCGTGTCTTGGAGGGGCTGCATGGGGCTCAAACTATGCTTGCTGCCCTTGCCTCCTTCCTAGCCAAGGTTCCTCATAAGGAGCATCAAAATGCCCTTGAAATGGAGGCATGAACCTAGCATTGTTCCTCACATTCCTTCTTTCCTCAATCGGGTCACCAAATTCACCTAAAATGGGTCCATTTTGACCATTTTCAAAAAACTCACCCATTTGCATACCAACCCGTGGCTAATTAGCTTGGACTCTAAAGTCTTGATTTAATGGTCTCATGGGCATAGCATTCCTCACCTCAGCCCCTAATGGAACTCCATGAGCTTCTCTAGGAGCTATTGGAATTTGCTCTCCTAAATTAGCTTGAACCCGATTTGGACTTTGCTATTCTTGCCTCAGTTGCACTGCTGGTTGCTACACCACCGATAATCTTTTCATCACCTCCTGCATCATAGCTCGAATTTCAGCCACTCCAGCCTCTAATCCATCAACCTTCAAGTGCAATCTCTCAATGGAACCCGTGTGATCATCCACTTGTTGTTGGACCCTTTGTATATTCTCCTCGAGAACCCCAATTTGAGCTCCACCTCTTGTTTCAACCATGGCTCGTATACAACTCTGATACCAAATGAAAGGATTCCCTTTCTCTCTCTCTCTAAAACACTTGGATTCTCTCCTAAATCACATAATCAAAGGACAATTTGAATTATTCAATCCGATAGGATTGATCCCCTTGCATTCATGAACAAAACCTACTAATTATTATTGAATTCTATCAACTAATGAATCTAATCTCCTAGAGAGAATTTCTAAGGAAACAATGAAGGTATTTTGATAATGAGCAACAATGGAGGAATGGGAGAGATAACCCACATGTTTTGCATGAGTTTTCTCATGCAAGCCTCTCGTTGGTTGATCTAGATCAAGCCTCCCATTGGCTAGTCTAGATCAAGGCTCCTATTGGCTATTGCTAGTAACAACCAAGGTACAACCCTTAGAAGCTCTAACAAATAAGTACAAGGGGTTAAAGCCTAGAAATGTACTAGACCCCCAATGCACCCAAATAACCACCTAGGTACAAGCTTGTATAGCTTGGACCTACTAATCATGAATATAAGCTCACAAATGTCTTAATCAAATGTTTAACTACACCAATCCGTGCCTTAGTGGCTTGGGTATGCATACCCACGGATGTGGGATGATTGGGGTCTTAACACCTTACCATACCTATTTCATGTCGAATTGTGCAACATCGTTCTTCAATGAGAAGTTTGGTGAAGATATTCGCCCATTGATGGTCGGTGCTCACAAATTCAAGTTCAATGTCCCCTTTTTACACATGATCTCTTATGAAATGGTATCTAATTTCAATGTGCTTAATGCGAGAGTGTTGAACAAGATTTTTACTTAGACTTATGGCACTTGTGTTATCACACCTTATGGGAATATGATCAAATAAAACTTTGAAATCCTCTAGTTGTTGTTTTATATAAAGAGATTGAGTACAAAAACTACTGACCACTACATACTCGGCTTCTGCTGTTGATAAAGCCACAGAGTTTTGCTTTTTACTAAACAAGAGACTAGTGAATGTCCTAGAAAGTGACAAGTACCCCTCGTGCTTTGCGGTCAATTTTGCATCCCGAAAAACTCGCATCTGTGTAGCTTATTAAGTCAAATGATATATACTTAGGGTACCATAATCCTAAATCAATGTTTCCAAGCAAATATCGAAATATTCTCTTGACCGCAGTTAAGTGTGATTCTTTAGGACAAGATTGAAATCGTGCACAAAGACATACACTAAACATAATGTCAGGTCTACTTGTGGTTAAATAAAGTAAACTACCAATCATACCTCGAGCTTTGTTAAAGGACTCATGGGAGTTCCAAATGCTTTAGCATTTTCCAATCCAAATCTTTTTAGTAAGTCTTTGACATACTTGGATTGATTTAAGAATATCCCACCTTCGGTTTGCTTAATTTGAAGTCCGAGAAAGAATTTTAGCTCGCCCATCATACTCATCTCGAATTCATCCTGCATAGTTTTAGAAAAATCTTTGCACAAATTCTCGTTAGTAGAACCAAATATAATATCATCAACATAGATTTATACAATAAGCATGTCTTTTCCATCAAACATTAGAAATAATGTAGTTTCTAGTTTTCTACGTGTAAAACCCTTTTCAATAAAAGAACCACTTACTCTTTCATACCAAGCTCTTGGAGCTTGTTTCAAACCATATAAGGCTTTTGATAATTTAAAAACGTGATTTGGAAATTCATGATTTACAAATCTGGGAGGTTGTTCTACATAAACTTCTTCGACAATAAAACCATTTAAAAAAGCACTTTTGACATCCATTTGAAATAGTTTAAAATCTTTAAAACATGCAAAAGCAAGTAGCATACGAATAGCTTCTAATCTAGCAACCGGAGTATAAGTTTCTCCACAATCCATACCTTCTTCTTGATTGTAACCTTGAGCTACTAACCTTGCTTTGTTCCTTACTATTGTACCTTCCTCATCCTTCTTGTTTCAAAATACCCATTTTGTACCAATGACGGAGTGGTCCTTGGGTCTAGGTGCAAGAGTCCATACTTTGTTTCTTTCGAATTGGTTTAGCTCTTCTTGCATGGCCAAGATCCATGATTCATCTTCAATAGCTTCATTTATTTTCTTTGGTTCAATTTGTGAGAGAAACGTCATGTTGTTGCAAATGTTCTTGAGTTTTGATCGTGTGCTTACTCCATGTTCAATTTCACCAATGATCAAATCTTTAGGATGACCATGAACCACGTTCCAGCTTTTAGGTAGTTCTTCATTGTCAATATTACCTATACCGATGATCTTCCCTTTCAAGTTATCTCCGAATTTGACGTTTCCTCCATCTTTTTTAGCAAGTGTGGTGAACTTGTTTTTGTCACCTGTCATATGCCTTGAACATCCACTATCGGGAAACCACTTATCCTTGGTAGATTTGGATATCAAGCATACCTACAAAACAAATTTAATTGACTTTCTTTGGTACCCAAATCTTCTTGGGTCCACTTGGGTTAGCTCTAGGTGGAGTAGTTCCTTTGATAATCCAGATCATATTTTTCTTTATGGAACATGTATGAATGTTATGCCTCATTTTTCCACAATGTTTACATATAGAAGATTTCAAAAGGCTTTCATTAACGAAGAATCTTTGATAGTGTTTTTCTTTAATTTTTGGGTTATATCCAATACCCGCTTTGTCAAATACACATCTTTGACTACCCAACAAGTTATCCAAGTTTTTCTTTCCATTTGTAAAATTAGTCACAATCTTGGTTAAGTCTTCAATTTTTAATTTTAATTCTTTATTTTCATTTACCAAAAGATTTGAATCTTGAGTATCTAGTGATGATGTTTCCACATCATTTACTTTCATTTTCTCAAGGGAATTTTGTGACTTAATTTCCAACTCAATTATTTCTTTTTCCAAAAATATATTTTTATCATTCAAAGAATTAATTTGTTTTTCCAAAATTTCATTTCTATTTTTCAAATAATTTAATTCATTTGAAAGAGATGTGACTTTCTTTTTGAGAACTTTATTTTTCAAAGCATTTTTCTCAAATTCTTCGGCTAATTCTTCAAAAGCATTTTGTAACTCATCATAGCTATAAGACTCATCTTCTAAAGAATTAAGTTTAGAGGTTACCTCATCTCCATGTGCCATTTAGCAAAGATCTTAGGTGGCACTTTCATCATCATTGAATGCTAGTGGGCAAAAGCTTGCATATTCATCTTCACTTGTGTCGGACTCATTTATGTATCCCAAGAGGCAAAGATTTGCTATTTCATTGTCACTTGAGTCGTTATCCGAATCAATTCCATCGGAGTCATTCCAAGTTGCCTTTAGAGCTTTCTCTTTGTACTTAATATTCTCTTTGTCTACTTGAGGACACTCATTCTTGTAATGCCCCGGCTTCTTGCATTTGTAGCAAATAGGAGATTCATTTTTGCTTGATTCTCCTCTATTTTCACCTTTCTTAGGGAATCTTCTTCCAAACCCCTTTTTCTTATTTAAGAACTTTTTGAACTTTCTAGTCATCAAGGCAATTTCTTCTTCGTCGTCACTTTCCTCTTCACTATTGTCGTGGTCATGATGAGAGGATTTGAGAGCGAAGTTTTTCTTTGGCTTGACTTCTTCTTCCTCCACTTTTCTATTCATTTCAAGTTCATACATCATGAGTGATCCAAATAGTTCATGTAAAGATAATACTTTAAGATCTCTAGCTTCATAAATTGCAGTCTTCTTTGCATCCCATCTCTTTGGTAATGACCTACGAAATTTTCTTACATTTTCTTCATTAGTATAAATTTTTCCAAGAGATTTCAAACAGTTCACAATATTAGTAAATCTAGTATACATTTCACTAATATTTTCATCTTTCTTCATAACAAACAATTCATATTCATGAACAAGTATGCACATTTTAGATTCCTTAACTTGATTTGTTCCTTCATAGGTAACTTCAAGTTTATCCCAAATTTCTTTAGCCGAGTCGTAACTTGAGACTCTATTGAATTCATTTGGGTTAAGAGCCCAATATAGACTACTCATAGCTTTACAATTTAATTCAATAAGTTTCACATCAGCCTCATTCCATTCACTTTCTAATTTTACTATGGTTGCTCCTTCCATAGTTTTAGTGGGAATATGAGGGCCAATTGCAATGACTCTCCAATCATGGTAGTCTTGAGCCTTAATATATAGGTTCATTCTAGTTTTCCAATAACCATAATCACTACCAGTGAACAAGGGAGGTCTATGAGTAGATTGACCTTCAAGGATTTGAGGTCTAGGCATGTTTGCCATGATCTTAACTCTAAGATTGTTAAATCTTAATATCGAGCCTTGGCTCTGATACCAATTGTTACCCAAATATCAACCTAAGAGGGGAGGTGATTTAAGTTGAGGCAAACTTTTTCGATTTAAATGCGGAATTAAAACCATTATGAACTCACAAATATTAGTTAAACAATTATAAGAACACAACTCAATTGCAACACATATAAGATAGACAATCAAGCACAAGTATGTAAGCAATTAAATAAGTAAGAGAGAGAGAGAGAGAGAGAAAATCAAACTTGGTGATTTTTATCGACGTTCGGCTTCCCCACCTTAAGAACACTTCTTGAGGATTCCCAAATCCACTTTTGGACAATCTTCTTTCAAGTGAAGATCAAACTGTTACAATCTTGCTTACACGGTAACCACCGATTGAAAAAATTATTTCCACTCTTTAGGATTTATACTCAAACCCTAACAATCACTCACAAGAATTAACAAGGGATTGTTGTACAATAGAAAGCTCTCTCAAAGAATAGTAGTACACAAATAGGCTCACTCTAACAATATATCAAAGAATTGATCAAAATGGCTTAACAACTATTATGAGAAACTAGATTTTGAATCAAAGTAAGAAAACTTAAGCTTAAGAAAAAATGGATTGAGTAAAGAATGCTTGAGCAAGTTTCTAGGGTTTTTCTTTTTTTTTATCTATTGTCTCTAGATACTCAGAAAGTTGAGTATTTATAACCAATTTTGAATTCTTCCCGTTATGGAGGCTAACCTAGCTGTTATTTTGAATTTCAAGCAATCCAATCACCTGGACATAAAAGCAATCACCTGGATTATAAATATGGAAAAAATCTTTTGAAAATAATCTCTTACAGTGAGGCAACTAGCCATTATAATTTAAATTCTGAGAGGTTCAGTCGCCTGGATGAGGTATTAGTCGCCTGGATTATTGTGGCAGATTTGGATAGAAACTCTCGAGTTGGAATTTTCAGTCGACTGGGTCAATTCAATCGACTGGACTGAATCCAGTCGCCTGGATCCCTGATGCAATCGCCTACATCTAAGGTTTCCAACCTCTAATTGTTTTGGCTTTGTTTTGAATAATCAAACTTTTATTAATTTATTTATTTTGAGCGATTTGATTATTTTCTTTGAGAACATATTAGTCCTATATAAATATTATTATGATTTGAGTTTAGGACTATATAATTAATTACTTTTGAAAATCATTTTGAGTTGGTTTTAAAGTTGAGCCATAAAGATCAAAACTTAATAAACTTTACAAAAGCCTAACTCTTACTCTCACTTGTCTTGGAACATGACTCTTGAACTTGATTCCTTTGACTTTGGTCTTGATGACTTGATCTTGACCATGGCGATCCAATCAAATAACTTGTCAAAATCATACTTTAAACATAAATCATTCATGCACATGAAAATATCATTTATGAATATCTTTAAATTATTGTTATCATCAAAATTTCATAAATGTCCTTGGATTAATTAGCAAAATAATAAGTATTGAAACCTTGAGGCTAACATAAAGAATGTACCTGCCAGATCCTCCAAGGACCAACAAAGGAAGTAGTGGCCGCCCGAGAGATGGCGTCGAAGCCCGCATAAAGGTTGGCAAGGGCCACCCCACCCCAGTTGTACTGGGCAGTTTGCTAGAAATCCACCAACAGGTGCAACCACCTCACCGAAACAGTCTGAGAGGTGTTGCAATCCAAAGTCGTACCAACCAAGTATAACAGAAAGGCCCAAGCCATCCGAGTCGCCTCCTTAATAGTGGACTGAGGAGCCTCAGCAAAAGTGCACATGAGTGTATGAAGGTCAGCAGAAGTCACTCCCAAAGATATGCCTAGGTACTCCCGGTCTAGGCAAACACGTGTTGGAAAAGCACTAAAGGTGGGGATGATCCATCAACCCTCAAGCCAGTCAGACGATACACGTCGTAAGGTATAATCGTCATCTCCACACCAGCTACATGGAAAGTGTGGGTGGTGTCCCATCATCTCTAAGCCAATGCACAGAGGACGCTCTTTTTGGCAGTCTCAGTAGGCTGGGTCTCCACGAAGTGTTTGAAGCTAGCCACCTCAACAAAAGAACGGGCCATAGAATTAAGCCTACCCCACCACTTGAGGACCTCTGTAGGATTATCTCGAGACAAGAAGGTACGGACAGCCTATATATAAGAGAGAGAGACATGAGTCAACAAAAGAAAGGCAGAAGAAAGCATAAAAAAGCAGAAGAAAGCACAGGAAAATAGAAGAAAAATGCACCAAGAGGCATTCTGATTGATTAAAGAGGCGCACACCTCTCCCAAACAAGCGCACGCCTGTAGTGAAGGAATGTACGTCACTCAAAAGCGAGCATACGGACTTAATTTGAAAAGGAGAAAAACCCTAATAGGCGCACTCCACTTCTTGTGAGGCGCACTCCAGCCTGAAAGAGGTGCACACCCAGTTCCAGGTGGCTCACACCCCTTTGCCTAGATCACGACCCCGATCAAGTTTTGCAGCCATTTCTCAACCAAAATCAGATTTTCAACATCTAGCCTAATGGGTTTTGTTCTTATGCTAGTGTAGAAGCATTCTATGAAGTTTTAAGCCTTAAACTAACATTTGGGCATTCGAATCGAAGGAAATCCGAAAACGCAAAAGTAGAAGTTTTGAAGATTTACCTCGACGTTTTGCGCCCGATGTGAAAGATGCTCCTCAGGCTGGAATAGGATCCTGATGTCCTCTCCGAGAGCAAGCTGTAGCATCCACCAGTTCAAGCAAAAGCGCTCATCTACTGGATACAAATCCATGATTGCTGCGTTCCTTAAAGAACTCACACTACTATGACCTTGAGAACCCGAGCATCTAGACATGATGAAGAATGAGAAAATTTTGGTGTTTCAGAAAGGAAAAGGCACTAGAAACTACTCTGAAAACTGAAGAAAATGAAGAACCGCGAATGAAGGATTCAAAAGCCGTTTGAAATATGTAATCAAAGCCAAAAAGGCGCAGGCCTCTTCACTATAGGTGCACGCCACACACAAAGAGGCGCACGCCTACTCCCCAGTGAGAAAAATATATATATATATATATATAAATATAAAATATATAAAATAAATAAAAATAAATAAAAATAAATAAAAAAGAAGAAAAGAGAACAATTCAGGATAGACAGAAGCGTCTCCATTGAAATTCAGATAGAAGCATCTTTAGGGTAGAAGCGTCTCCATTAAAATTCAGATAGAGGCATCTTCAAGACAGAAGCATCTCCATTAAAATTCATATAGAAGCATCTTCAGGACAAAAGCGTCTCCATTGAAATTCAGATAGAAGCATCTTCAGGACAGAAGTGTCTCCATTGAAATTCAAATAGAAGCATCTTCAGGACAAAAGTGCCTCCATTAAAATTTAGATAAAAGCATCTCCAGGACAAAAGCATCTCCATTGAAATTCAGAAAGAAGCATCTTCAAGATAGAAATGTCTCCATTGAAATTCAGATAGAAGCATCTTCAAATGAAAATCGAGCCAGAAGCATCTCAGAATGAAACTCGACAGAAGCGTCTCCAATTAATCAAGATAGAAGCACTTTCAAATGAAAATCGAGCAAGAAGCATCTTAAAACGAAACTTGACAAAAGCGCCTCAGAATGAAGATTGACAGAAGCGTCTAGAATGAAGCTCGACGGAAGCGTCTCAGAATGAACAAGTCAAAAATGTCTCAACGAGATTAAGGCAAAAGCATCTAGAGAGGAAGTCTCAACGTACTTAGCAAGAATTGCTAGAAATGGAAGCATCTCAAGAAGAAATCTCAAGGGTCCAAGCAAGAAATGCTACGACAAAAGCGTCTTGAAGAGAAGAAGTCTCATGATACTCAATAAGAGGTACCAAACACAAAAGCGTTTTAAGAAAGAATGTCAGGTAATTAGTACAAAGGTACGTATTTCATTTTATCTGTAGCATTTACACCATGTCTCCTCAAAGAGAGTTTTCATGGATTTTGCCCTCAGTGGCCTTTCATTTTCATCCCTAGTAGATTTATACCGTGTCACCTCAGAGAGAATTTTCACAGACTTTTTGCTCTTAGTGGCCTTTCATTGTTATCCCCAGTGGATACCGTGTCTCATCAGAGAGTGCTATCACAGATTTTACCCGCAGTGGTTTTCATTTTCCATTTTACTTTTAAATCCCCAACAATTTTGTCCTACCAAGGACCCCTTTTATTTTATTGTTGTGATGCGTGAGTGTGTGGACTCATGAGCATCAACCTACAAATGGTTTCGTCTATTGGCTTTCGATCTTCGATGCCTGAGGACAACTAAGTCGAAAAAGGGTTACTATAGACACCCCAATTTGTACCGATCGATACTCATGGTCCCCGATCTCAATGATGATAATCTAAGATCTCTCATATGTTGAATGTGTGTTAAAAACCACCTAGAAAGTTCTAGAAAACAAGTTTCGAGAAGCTGCCTTGACCTAACAGGCGTGCGCCCCTTTAAAGGTGGCGCACGTCTGTAATGAAGAGGCGTGCGCCGGTGCTGCTAGGCAGAAAACCCTAACTCATGAAACTGTTTGATTCCTACAGGAACAGGTCAATTTACCCCTTCTTCAAGCAAACCCTAGCCTCTTTATCACTATAAAAGGAGCCCCATACCACACAAAAAAATCATCCCAGAGAATCTCCATAGAAACACTGAAAATACCAAGAAACACTAGTTTAGTAGAATAGAGAGAAGTAGGAAGAAGTAGTCCTAGAGTAGCGCAACTCTACTAAAGTAAAAGCCTAGAAGAGGAGAAATAGTTTTAGAGGAGCGAAGCCCTGCCTAGAAGAAGGTAGTGAGGAAGAGTTCTTGAGCAAGTAGTGATTCTCTAGTTAAAGAACTAGAAGAATCACCCCTTTCTCACAAAACTCCAATCATAAACCTAGGTGTTCAAAGTCTTTATTATTGAAGAACAACACATAAATCACGTCAAAGAGATCAAGTCTGAGAGACCGGTGAATTGCTAGCTTACAACAAGCTCCCTAAAGGCTAGGTATGGATCTTCTCAATAAGCCATACCAACCTCCATGATTGTCTGTTCATTATTATACTGTTTTCTAGGTCTAGTTAGAATAATTAGATCTTCATTATTCTGCATGTTTAATCACACTCCAATGAGCTATGCCATGTTTTCTTGTTTACTAGAATAGTTTCATACATCATTCCATGTTTTAGGTTAGAATTGCTACATATGTGTATATTGTTGTGGGTATGAAACTCATAACTTGGTGAGTGCTGGATGCAAGGTGAGGATTCTCCTCTTTAACCTCAATATTAATATTATGTCGTGTTTTGTTTGCCTCATGATTTTCTAGATCTAGGTTTACGTGCTTTTGAATATTTAGAGATTCTTTAATAAACTCTTTCAAGATATCAAGTAATATAGAGGAAGGCCAACCATTAGGTTGGGCATTTCTTAGGTGCCTAACACCTTCCTAAGACGTACCTTAACTCCGGACCTAGCTCAAGACTAGTCCTTTTGTGCATGAAGTCATATTAATGGTTCTTGGACCGATAAACCAAGTGGCGACTCCTTATACCTCTGTCCCTAATATGAACGACCCTTAAAGAAGAAGAGGTGACCAACGCAGCATCTCACAGGCCTCGTAGAGGTGTAAGTCCCAATCCTCCAAGAACATGCTCAATTGGGTTGCGTGCGGGCGTAAGTCCCAACTTTTCCGGGCATCGCCAAGGTGTAAGACCTAACCCCAAAATTCAACTTTTCCGAGCATCGCCGAGGTGTAAGTCCTGATCCTTCAAACAACAGAATTCAGATTCTCTGGGCCGCGTGCAGGCGTAAGTCCCAACTTTTCCAGGCATCTCCAAGGTCTAACTCTCGATCCTTCAACAACAAAATTCAGATTCTTTGGGTCGCATGCAAGCGTAAGTCCCAACTTTTTCGAGCATCGTCGAGGTGTAAGTCCTGATCCTTCAACAATAAAATTCAGATTCTCAGGGCATTGCCTAGGTGTAAGACCCAACCCCTCATTTAATGTCTCGGGCTGCATGCAAGCATAAGTCCCGGTTCTCGGGCATCTTACTGGTGTAAGCCCTGATCCTTCAGAGTTTAGGCTCTTTGGGCTGCATGTAGGTATAAGTCCCAACCTTTTCGGGTATCATACTAGTGTAAGCCACGATCCTTCAGAGTTCAAACTCTCCAGGCCGCATGCAGACGTAAATCCTGACAACCCTCAAAGCCATGGCAAGCCATGCAACCTCCAAATAAAGCCATGCCAAGCCTTGCAACCCTGCACAAAAAGCCATGCCAAGCCATGCAAACCCCCCAAAGCCGTGATACCCTTCACGTTTCCCAAAGCTATGATACCCTTCACGTTTCCTAAAACCGTGATACCCCTCATGTTTTCCCAAAGCAGTGATACCACTCACTTCCTTAAAGCCATGATACCCTTCACGTTTCCCAAAACCATGATACCCCTCACGTTTTCCCAAAGCAGTGATACCTCTCACTTCCCCAGAGCAGTGATACCTCTCACTTCCCCAGAGCAGTGATATCCCTCACTTTCCCAAGGCCGTAATACCCATCGCGTTTCCTAAAAAAATACGTCCATAATCCCTAAAGAAAGCAATACCATACAACCCATTTCATAAACCATACATCCATAATCCATACAAAAAAAAAAATCCAAAAATATATAGCCTTTCATATATCAAGAAATGTTTGTACATGAGTTTCCCAAATGGATACATATGTGTGAAAGAAAATACAAATGGAAAGCAAGGCCTAAACAGGTGGCCACAAAAATACATGAGGACTAATCTAAGGGATCAGTACCATCGAAGTCACCACCAAGCCATCCTCTAAAATCAAGATCAAGAGAGGAAGTCGGGCCTGAGTAGATGTACCTGCTCCATATGTAGGGGCAATGTCGGAGGTACTCATCCTAACTAGATGCTCCTACACCTGCTGAACAGCCTTATCACGACTACGGGTCAAATCATCTCTCTCTCGCTTCCACTAGACCCTATCAGTGACAAATCTGGCCTCAGATCCATCCAACTTAGCTAGAAGGCCTATCACCTCTGATTGGAGTCTGTATATCTCCCCTCTCAGTCTAAAATGCACACTGTCAAAGGCGACACCTCCCATCACTCGACCACCCTCTGAATGGCAAACCACTTGGGATAGGAGAGTCCCTGCAGAATGAACTCGGGATAGTCCGCTCCCGCTAGATAAGCATCTCTGGGCTCAACAGGAGCATAATCCTCAATAGTGAGTACTGCTGACGGATCAACATGGATGTATTCAGGAATGTCCATCTGCTTAAGGGTCATTTCTCCTAGATATAACTCCCAAGATAGAGCATATCGGAACCAGATCCGCATCTGAGAAATACGAAAAGCCTCATTGACCTCCTCCCGTACTATCGTGCTCATACCATACGGCTAGAAAAATATGTCACCGTCTCTAATGCAGTCCACCTCTGTACAGTACTCTAAGAGCTGATGAATGGTCAATCTCTCAATACGGGTGGCATCCCAACAACGAGCTAATGGAAAAACTGCTCTAGGCCGGGGTCGTACTAAACTGGGATGAGAGGTCGAGAAATGCTCGAAGACCCAGTATATGGTGAACTGCTAAGCTGCTGGTCTCTTGGCATGAAAAGCGGCGCAGGCCTCTCAAATAGAAGCCGTAGGTCAGAGCTCCCCAATCGTACTTATGGAGCCGATCCGAGTGCCGGAACATCCCGAGGATAGGGAGAGGAATGGTATTCTGATCCTCCCCAAGGAAGCAAGAGACGATGAAGTATGCCATCAAGCGACGAAGGCGGACGTCGGTAAGAGGCTGCTGAAGCTCTCGTTGCCCCTTCAGAGCAACCACCTTCAGGGTCATCTTCTGAGTCCCGACAAAGGCTTTGGGGTCATCAATACCCATCATGACCATGACCTCCTCATGGGAAATGTACTCACATGAAGGGATCCTACCTCCAAAATGAATGCTCAGGATGGAACTCCAATCCAATGGTAGCACTCTTATCTAGCAAGTGCTCAGGTGGAATGTCCCGGTGTGATGGAAGTACCGCTCGTACCAAGCTCTAATAATGCGGTGGTTTTGGGACATGCTAGGGATGCTCAGAAAAGTCGTGAAAGCCTAAACTCTCCAAGAAGGCATGGTACTCGGGCCAACCTCCATCCAAGTATCTGTGGAACTCGAACCAAGAACCTCACCCCGAGCTCTGTGATGTAGGCTCCTGCAATTCAACATGAAAAATGTCAGTCTCATATTGGCGAGTTTCAAAAGATAAAGTTCAGAATTATCATACCTCACACCAACAAACGGTAGCCGAAGGGTGCTGAGCCAAATCTCTCAATAGTGGTGTCTCGAGAAGGATTGCGCCCACTACCTCATTGGGCCAAATGGCACCCTCAGGAGGATATCTCCTCCCTGGTACTACATTCCTTGGATCATCCTCAGGTGTCGAACTGATTCGCGCAAAGGCTCTACGCCTCTTCGGAGCCAATGCTCTCCGAGGTGTCACATTGTCTCCTCCAGTAGGAACCTCAACAGATCCAGCAGGAGCAGAAGCAACAATAGAAGACTGAACAGGATCCTGGATAGTAATACCCAAGGCGGATGATTCATCCTCACCCCCTGCATCATAGTGACGCAGTAGCTCCTCTGCTACCTAACGACTTGCTCTCTCAACTGGTCCCTCCATAGACTCGTACTCATCGTCAGTGTCAGGGCTCGAAGCATACACTACTGTGTTGCCCTTCTCTAGCTTAGAAGCGCGGCGTCTACCACCATCACCACCAGATGAAGACTTCCTAAAACCCCAGAATCAAGGGTAAGGTCAGGTACGCGCACGTAACTGACAAAAACACAATCATCACATGATCACAAAATTGGGATAGTAAGCCTCACAAGAGCAAAACCCACATTTCACTTCTCAAGCATGCACTCACGGTTTGCATTCAAAAAGAAAAAATTCCTATCAAAACATGCGCTCACAATTTGCATTCAAAAAGAAAAATTCTTGTCAAAGCATGCACTCACAGTTTGCATTCAAAAAGAAAATATTCTTGTCAAAACATGCACTCACAGTTTGCATTCAAAAAGAAAAATTCTTGTCAAAGCATGCACTCACAATTTGCATTCAAAAAGAAAAAATTCTTGTCAAAACATGCACTCACAGTTTCCATTCAAAAAGAAGATTCTTGTCCCATAGCATGCACCCACGATTTACATTTTACGAGGAAAAGAAGTCATTTCATGCAATTATATGTCAACGTGCATACACAGAAAATATTTCAAAGCATGCACTCAAAGTTTGCATTCAAAAGAAAATTTGTTTCCCATAACATGCACCCACGGCTTGCATTCACGGGAAAATTACCATCTCATAACATGCATCTACATGCCAGCACGCATTCACAAAAAAATTGCCCCACATCATGCACTTAGATGCATTTTATCAAAAATACAAAAATAAAAATTAAAAAAAATGCTCCATCGACTACATTTCATCACATACATCATTTCATTATACGCATTTATGCATCAACATGCATTCATAAAAAATATGCATATAAAAAAAATATTTCTCACGTCATCAGCACGCATCGCAAAAATCCACACACAGCATGCATTCAGAGATAATAAACATTATTCTTTTTTCCATTCATGTGCATACTCATAAAAAAGAAAAAAATAATATATATATAATAAATAAATAAATAAAAATTAATCATTTTAGTCCACGCGTTAGTCCCAGTCAGCATATATATTTTTTTTATTTTTGCATACATCAGCATTATCTAACAAAAAGTATAAAAATAATAATAATAATAATAATTTATTTTTCATGCGCACATGTACGTGTGCGTGTCCATTTTTGCACTAATGTTTTGTCAAGTGTGCAAAAAAAAACAAAAGAAACAATTGGAAATTAAAAATACATGCAAGCAAGGCAAAACAGGTAATACTTATGCAGAAAAAGACAAACTCACGTCTACATTTCAAATGGACCGATCAAATTGAAAATAAATTTGGTAGAAATGGAAGAAATTACCTCGTTGATGAGTTGGTTCAAACGAATGGGAAAACGGAGCTCTAGAAGTCGCTGAATCGAATGTTTGGGCAAAGAAAAATGGAAGAAAGAAAGAAGAAAGTCAAAGAAAATGGAGGAAATGACTGTCGGAGTGCCGAAATTGGTTTAAAAACTGATTTCAGAAGATCACGCAACCCCTTGCTGTGTGACACAGCTCCATGCTGCGCGACGCAACATGAGGCTACGTGAGCTCCCGTTGACCAGTCAAACTTGGTCCCCACCGCTCCGGTTCGACTTCCTGAGGGTCCCGCAAAAATCAAAATTCAGTTTGGACATCTCGATAGCCAAAAAAGGGTTTTTAAGGACACTACCGACAGTGAACACGAAAACCGAGAAAATCTGACTAGATCAAAACGGAGTCGTTCTTTCTTTGTCTGACATTTCATATTCCACGAAACATCACACAAAGAAAGGGTAATTGTCATAACCCTATTTTTACCCTAAGGATTTTCCCGAGAATCTGGCACGCAAATCGAGACAGCCCGATTATTGCAAGAATCGGCTGAAAATACCTGAACATGTTGAAATCCATCAATCCAAGACCGCGTTTCAAGTATAGGAGGATTTTGATGAGTTTGACCAAGTTTGACCAGGTTTGACAAAGTTTGACTGAAGCCATAGCCGAACCCCATCGAGAATTGATTAACCGTTTTGCCGTCATTTGAAAGAGTACATGAAGATCTTCAGTTTGATAGTTCACAGGCCCAAAACGGATTTAAAACAAAGAAGAATTTTGGACATAAAGAGACCCATTTTGAAGCCGCATTTGTGCGCAGATTCTTCCCAATCCTTACCATGAGTTTCCGAAAAGCTTGCGCCTTCTGGAAGAGGGAAACTTTTTCTACGACAAAGTTCTTTCGGTTCATCAAGAGCTTATCCGAGTTGACCGGAATCCACGCCGAAAAGCTCGGAAAAACTATCCTAAATGCAGAAAACAACCCGACTGCCCTACTTCCGGGAGCTGCAGTTTTCTGCATAGAAATCAGAATCACCCAAGGTCAATTCCATTGGAAAGTAGATAGTGCAGGCTTTCCATAGACACCAGTTTCGACCAGATCCAAGCACTAGAAGACCCTCAACGATCAGTCCAAAAAAGGGTGCTCAAAGGGCCAAAAACTCATCAAAATCTCGTTGAAATCGGACAAACACGCAGAACAAGTAACCAAAGAAGCCCACGCAGCATGAAGCTGTGTGGAGTAAGGTGAAGTTGCTCCATGCAGCACTATGCTACATCAGTCTCTCTATAAATCTGGCTCAAATTTCGAGGCAGAGAGAGGGAAGCATTTTGAGAGATAAGGAGGTTCTGCCATTCTAAACACTTGAGAGGTCCGAATTCCGAGAGAAAACGCCGTCGTAATCCCAAATCTGGTGGAGAAATCGAGCCATTTTCGTCCTTATTCAAGCATGGGTTCCAAACCGGTGAATAAGATTCTCCCGGATTCCGAGCACACTGAATCTGAGACCCTTGGGTTCAAGTCATCCGTTCCTAAGCTGGAGTGCCGCCCAATTTTCCAAAGATTCAAGCTCGATCCTCACCACCACGTGGAAGCGTCGCCGAATTCCCGACTTCACACTAGGTGAGTTTCTATGGTGAGTTTTTTATTATGAGCATGTCATGATTAGGTAACTTTTAGAATCATATATCTAAACTTGCCTATTCTACCATCTTTGTATCAATTCTAGCATGTTTACCTCATTTCATCACTTTTGATTCTATGCCTAAACCTTAGAATGCACTTCTAAGTTATCTTTGCCTATTTCATACATTTGATACATGCCATATTCATTCGTTTTCATATTACTTCATATATTTGACATATGCCATATTCATGTGTATTTAAGCCTAGTATCCATTTCTAGTTTTATTTCCTTAATCATTTCCAAATATGCCTTAAATACATTTCATATCTCTTTATGTAAGTGTTTTATTAAGCTCTAGCATGCATGCCTAGTTCCTTTCTATGTTTAATGTGTATAAATGAGTCTTTTATATGACATTATGCATAAAGCCCAAAGTCACACTTTGGCCCATTATATCATTTTGAACATGTCATCTCATCCAAAGCCCAAATAACATGCTTAGGCCCATTCATTTAAAACCCTAGAATCACATGTCTAGGTACATTCATTTAAAGGCCTAATCTCATATTAGGCCCACTCATTCTCACATGCCATTTGGTTTGCCCATTTGTCCAATAAATTATGCAATTGTTTATTTCATGAAAAATACTTAAACAACTTGCCATGTAAGCTTTAATAATACCAAAAACATCATTCTATAAGCAATACAACGCACCTTGATTAGTCCACCCTAATCCTGAGACTGAGCCTCAATTTAAGGCACCATGATGCGAGTACTCGATATATGTTGAAGCGTTCTGACGTTGACACATGTAGAGAATGCTTGCGCATTGTGTTCCTTATGGACTCATGTAATTAATCAAAACTCAACAAAACTATTACTTTCGCTTATACCTACAACAAATCATGGGAATTCATAGCGTGTGCGAACACGGATAGGAAACCCATTTGCATTCAAGGTTCAAACAAGTGGAGGGAATAGCCCAAAAATAATAAGGTTAATCCAAGCCTCCATACGACGGACCGCTTTACCCTTGCAACTCAAGGTTAGATGAGGTCCTGATCATGGCCAAACCTAATTCAACTTTGTTCTAGTGAACAGTGTTCGGGTTTCAAGTAAACCCAATCATTGCTTCACCAAGAATCCTACAAGATACAAGATATTCAAAAAGGGGAACAAAGGATAACAAGACCGACTGTGTCAAATGTGTGCATCACCAATTGATGTACACCCGACAACGTCGAGACATTTGTACTTAATAATAATCCAACATTTTTGTTTGATTGATCAAACACACACAAATTTTTTTTCCTTCTACAAATCATGCATTACAATTATTAATAGAATATTAAGTACTCCTTAATATGTCCTCGGAACAAGACCTTAAATAAATAAATAAATGACCTTGAAGCATCATTAGGTGCGGCTTCCAAAATTCTTTTTCTTTTCTTTTTCTCTTTTTTTTTAATTAAAAAAAATGTTATTTGTGTCTAAATGATTTTGGTTTAAATTTTCTATATAAATATGAACCATCTCAATCTATTTACACTTGCATTTTTCTTAGTAATATTACTTTGAAAGAATAACTAACACAGTTTTAAGATTAACCACGAAATAGTCTTATAGTTCAACTGGCACCATTTGGTATTTCCAACAGAGACATCCAAAGTTCAAATCTCCTTCCCCCAACTATCGAATTATAAAAAACTGAAAAATGAAATTGTATGTATTTATGTACAAAGATAGACATCAACAAATATTCAAATTCAAAATATAAATTAAGTGTGACCATATAACAACATAATTAAGTGTGATTATGTAAACGACTCCTTAATTGTATGATATATCCTTGTTGATTATGCAATTGACTCCTTAACTACATGAACTTTGCTATCATTTTGATCCTTGCTAGAAGCTTTAATTCTTTTATCCTTGCCATGATCTTGATTATTATTGTTAATAGACTTTTCTAAACCAAAAAAGTAATTGGAGGGAGGCTTTCTTTATGCATAGATACCATTTAAGATATGTATCTTCACAACTGTGGAAATAAAAATCACAATTACTGCCAAAATATGGTAATATTTTCATGTTGCCTACATTGAATTTTGTACTAATTAAATGCCAAGGTGAAGTTTCCACCTGCAAGCTATCAGATTAGCCAATTTTCTTACCCAAATTCGGGGAATTTAAACCATTGATTTATTTCCAATCCTAAACACAATTTAGCAAAAAAAAAGGGTCATGAAGAACATTTCCTATAAACCAAGATGGGTCAACCTATATGGCTATATATGTGCCAAAATTATGCATGCAGACATGCATATCCAAGTAGAATAGTGGATGCATATATGAAGAAAGTATTTCTTGTAACAATTATATTAAATCATCAATATAACACATATTCTTCAAAAAAAAGAAAAAAAATCAATATAACACGTCAATAAGTTAATAAGTTAATATCACGTGAAAAGTTGGTGGACCAATTTGACAAGGAAATAAAAATTGAATTATATCACATTTATCCCTTGGATCTTACTTCTTACATGGATTATTAAGAATACATGTTATAAGAATTACTTTTTCACAATTAAGCGAATCTATTTTTAATCAAGTGGGATTGGCAAGTGAATGGTCTAAACCATCTTAATTCTCCACCACATTTAAAAGTTCAAAGTTGCTATGCATTATATTAAGGGAGATAGAGGCATAAAGTGAGATGCCTCAAAAAAGGCAGGCTGTTTGAATGAAGTAGAGGGAGTGTTGTAGATAAGGATGATGTAATGTCAACATCTGTAAGCCAAACCAAAACCTGTGGGCGGAGATTTTAGAGGTTTTAAAACAAGCCCACATCTATCCAACCCCAAATAGTACAACTCCTATCTCCATGACGTGTGAGCTCTTATCCCCCACCATAATTGTGAACGTTAATTATATCCACCAATTCTTTCTCATGTAGATAATTATCTATAAAGCCCCTCATAATCAATACCTTCAATTCCTCAACTGTCTCTTGTTCTCTCTTCAAAATTAAGCCAATATGGAGAAAGATGCCGACAACATGAGGTCTTTCGACATGGATGCACTTAGGACAAATCTTCCACAGAAGTAAGAACAAATATTATTATTGTTTTTGTTTTTTTTATAGTTGGATTTTCTTTTCTTTTTTTATATTTATTCTATGACAAAAGGAGAGCATGATTTAATCTCGGGTTTCCTATATTCTATGACAAAAAACTTTACCATTTAAACTGGTTAGAACAATAACACGTCTCTAGTTGGATTTTTTATCATGCAAAGTTTTGAAGTTTTTCAATTCCTATGGCTCAAAATAATTAGATATTTTGTTGGTTTTTGTTTTTAACTCAGCAGGAGAGGACTGTCAAGGTATTATTCAGGCAAATCAAGGTCATTTACATGCATGACAGAGGTTCGTTGCGTAGAAGATTTGAAGAAACAAGAACACCCGGATGCTAAGAAAAGGAAGAAATATTCGGATAGGAAAGGCATCCAAATTCAGCCAACTCCATGTAGAAGAGTATCCAGCACCACACAATGTGCTGCACCTTATATTGGAGTGTAAATAATGAATATGAAGCGGAAAAAAGGGCATATATACCTTCGTTTCTTGTTAATTATAGAGATTTTTTAGTCCACATTATGTATATATATGAATTTCAAATTTTCAATAATAAATGTAACATGTTTCATTTTTAACATAATTATATTGTAAGATGTCACGAATACAAGGAACTTGCATCTTTATCGATAAACTATGATTTTTTACTTGAATTTAAATGGTGAGTAGCAATGCATATATATATATGAGCAAAAATAAAATACCCTTTTTTTATTAAAAAGTTATTAACATTTTGAACTTTGTTACCTCTTTTATAAGAACCATTACCCTATTGAATTTCTTAAATAGATACAAAATTTCATTAATAGATGAAACCCCATCAAGATTGTTAGCACTCTGCTAGTCTGCCCTATCATAGTTTCCCCTTTTA
>BKZX01001849.1:80631-100517 GCA_014362285.1 Fagus crenata | reverse complement strand
GATTGTTAGCACTCTGCTAGTCTGCCCTATCATAGTTTCCCCTTTTACTATAAATATATATTTTTTCTTTATATATGATTTCAACTATTTCATGTAATCTACTGGTACATAAATGATTACAGTGAATTCAATCATTTAACAAACAAACTATCTTCGTTTGGTATCATCTTATTTATCGAAAACTAAGACAAAAAATTCCAAAATAACTTATTTTCAAAAAAGCTAAAAAATAAATAAATAAACTAGTTTATTTGCTTATTTACTTAATATCATGCTTGGACTTATTTGAGCTTGTCATAACGTGGAAATCAAAAAACAACTTTCAATGTTTAACAGTCAAACTATTGCACCCAATCTCAATGTCCTTTTGTCTCTATAGTTTAGATAAACTCAAAATGGCTTTAATCTTGCAAATCTGTCTTTAAAGCTTGCTCTTAATTGGGTATGATTGATCTTCTCACTCTCCCGCCATCCTTAATTACTGAATCTGGTGGTCTCACAACAAGCTAATATTTGAAGACATTGACACTCCCCACTTTGGTTCTTGCAAAAAAAATAAACAAAGCCTATTTCTTCTCATGTCTCATGGGCTTCCCTCAAATCCCAACAGGATGAACATTGATCCCCTCCTCCTATGGGTTTGGTCTAAATTTAATTTTGATGCTGCCTCCAGAAGTAAAAGGAGTTCTTTTCATCCGTTTGTAGAGGCTCCACAGGCCAATTTTGCAATGTCTGAATTGGTTTAAATGACTCAGGCCTCAAAAGCTTCAAAACTAGGGCTCAAGTATGTTCAATTTGAGAGTGATGCAAAAGTTATATTAATGCCCACCAAATGGGAGTTTGCCGCCATCATAAAAGACATGCAAGACTTTCTTTTTTTTTGAGAAAAAAAAAAATACAGATAGATTTTTAAAGGGACATTCAAGACTTGGTGGTATCAAACCAACATCTCATTGGGAAGAGGCAAGAGTACCAACTGAACTTTGAGACTCGGTGCTAAAAGCCTAAAAGGCTTTCAAGACTAGTTCCTTCTGAATTTTTAATTTGCCCTTGGTCTTGTAATACTTTAGCCCACAATGTTGTCCTTAGCAGCTCCTTTTGTAAGACTTGGGGACCCCATCCCATTCCCATCTCCTCCCTTCCTCCTCATTGAGGAGCATGATTAGCCGATTCCCCCAAATCCTTTTGTTTCTCAAGAAATCTGATCATCATTCACTAAAAAATAAAAAATAAAAATAAATAGCTTTTTGGGAATCCTTTGTAAAAAAATTTAGCTTTTAACTAACAGTGCCTACACATCTTGAAACGGTTTCTTTGATCTGCGTCCTATGAACGATGGGTATTTCAAAAACAGAAATAACGTTAATGAAAGACTACATCATCTTAAACCACTGTTCCAAATAGCACATGAGAAGCTTGCAACATCATGGTCATCAAGTCAATCACCGAGTTCATATAAGGTCAATCCCATCAATGCTACAATCCACTAAACTCTGTTAATTTAGCTAGGAAGAATACACATTGTTCCTACACTGTAAACCATACAAGGGAATGGAGAGGCCAATTAACAGTATCTAACTCAGAGCACAAAACTAAATATTAAGACCTAAAGCAACCATTGTGAGCCCAAAAGAATCGCCATATCTCCCTAATGATACAAAATTAGGACTGCTATATGCACCCCCATAAAGCACGGACTATTGCAACCTTTTCTTCTTGTTGATGCCAGGATCCCCATCAAGCATCAGACAATCATCATCATCATCAACCACTTCCAATTTCTCGTGATTTTTAGTTTCATTAGTCTCAGAAAGTTTTCTTTTCTTCGCAGAAGCAACACCCCCAATCTCAACATTATTTTCAGCCTCCACTGGCACTGTTTGTGATGCATCCGATGTGCTCCCACCATTGCCAATGGACTTGTTATCATCCTTTTCAACTGGAGAAGCTTGAGTCCATCCAGAGAGAAGCATTCCATCAGGTTCCTTTTCTTCATCAAATTCCTCCCTGTCAGAAAAAATCGTACACGAAATTCATTAAGTAGCACATCAGAGAAATGAAGCGAATACTCAAGCATTTATATATAGTAAAGAAAAACCTGTGCTTGATATTGATATTGCAAGTTAGCTCTTGTTTTAGATCCTCAACTGTAAGGGTAGTCCCACTAGTAACTGGAGAAGGAAGCTCAGAAAGAACCTGAGATTTAAAGAGGAAAAAGACTACATTAACAACACAATGGCAAGTAAATACTACACACTTACAAAGGAAACATACCTTCTCAAGGTTTGCTGCATAATTTGCTACCATGTCTTCATCAAGATCATCACCAACTTCATAAAGAAGTGCTGCCCCATGCATAATAAGTGGAAAGCACATCCCAAGCTTGGCCTTAACAATCTTTTCAACAAAGTCTCGCAACTTTGCACGGTGAGTATTGATCTCGAGCGTTAGTGGCGTCTATTTTGAGTCAAATCACATGTGAGCATATTACAATTGTGAATAAACTGTAACAAAAATAAATACCATTAAATTTAGGAGAGGGTGAAGCAGAAGGGAAGATCTAACATGCCTCGGAACAAACATAGCAAGATTTGTTAGCTTCAAATGGCTCCACTGGCATCAGCAGCATCTTCCTTGTTGGATGCTCTAAACAATATGTCATCCTATATAAACATCACAATCAGATTAGAGCAAACCAGCCCCCAGTATAGATTTAAAACAAAAACAAACAAACAAACAAACCTTTTACTCAATTCATGCCATAACATTAACCTCAAAAAATGTACTCACCAACTTTGAACATGGCAAACAAGCAATAAAAATTTTGGAACAAAATATTGATTGCTGTCATTTATAAGTTGGTAACCTAATCAATTCTTCCCCAGTAGTCTTTGGGTTTCAATGTTCACTTATGATGGAATTGACACTATTCACTCAAATAAATAAAATAAGACTGCAAGTTGGACCTTGCCCTTTGCTCTAAAAACAAGCCAACCATAGCTAAATTATTCAAATGGACAACCATGTATTTACCCACAACAGAATATATACAGCATCTTCTTTTCTCTTCTTACCAGTTGAGGGTGGTCAAAAGTTAAAGCATCTTTTCTTCTTTAAGCAACCATAGATGACCGTGAACAAAGCTCCACAATGTTCGTTAACAAATAAGGTAAAGAAGTTGCCAAATGCAAATAACTATGACTCAATAAACATGAATTAAAACAAACCAAAAACTGTAAAACCACTGCTTTCACCATCACGACGACATGAGAATACATGGCAAACCGTACTTCAAAAGGATAACACATCAAATACAAAAGAACAAAAACTGAGCACACCTATAACTGTCTGTATCATTTTGCAGCACCTTGATTGCCTCTATCACAATCAACCCAGCAATTATAGCATTTGTTGTTGCAACAGCATGGACAATATTACCAGCAATACCTTTAGCTTCAAAAAGGCTATGCAAAGGGATTCCGAAGGAAGAAGCCCTTATATTTGCAGCAGCAGTAACAAATTCCACAGCTAACTGATCATCTTTGTCAAAAGTCAGGTTTCCAATCTCCTGCTTTACCAGCAAATTAAATAATAAATAAATAAGCGGGAAAAAAAAAACAAAAAAAAAACCCTTCAAATCCTTCAAATGTGGGCGTTAACGGAAAAATAAACCAGATGATCAATAGCTTCATCCAAAATAGAGCAATAGTTCAAGCCAAACCTTCTCCCTTTTCATGAAAAATAATTTGAAAGCCTCCAGAAAGATTCTACTATTTTCCATAAGGCTCCATATATCCTGTGGATTCTTCATGGCCAGAGATGCCATGGCAGATACCGACGACAGATCATCTGCAGCACAGTCTTTATCCACATTTCCATTTTGTTGAGCCAGTTCATCATGCAAAACCTCCCTACTATATATAGGCTTTGGTCTATTACGGTTTTTCCATGTCTCTTCATTAGATAAAGCTGTTTCAATGTTATAACCAAACACATGATCATAGATTCTCCTTCCATACTGTTCAATGTCTTCATCTGTTCTACGTTCAAATACATCTTCTGCATGTTTTGATGAGCTAGAAGCATCAGTAGAACGCACATTTAAATCATTCTCTTGATTCTTGTCTCCAAATAACTTTGTGAAAAGCAAGTCCTTTGCCCATACAATACAGTGAACAAACTGCAAAATTTAAACAAACGTGTCATAGCCCAGGACTTATGGAGCATGAGTTTATCTTAAAAATGTTCAAAGCATCAGTCCTTAACCCCTAGTTGAACACGTAATTTGTGTGAGCTGGTAGAAACCATATGACATTCTGCATTTTTTAACGGTTCAATCAGATAACAAACTGCCAGTTGCAGATAACTAAACAGCAATCACAATAACTTAGGAGCCACAAGTTAAAGCTTTTCTGTCCTTTGTAAAGGGGTGTCATTACCTCCTCCCAGATTTCCAATGTCATTTTTCATTTTTTTTTTAGGGTGTTCCTCTCACAATATTGTGCTTCGTCCCTTGGATGCCTCTTTCCCTGCAGCTTGTATTACCTCAATATTTACTTCATATCTTCTATTTTTGCATTATTGGAATTACTAAAAGCCTAACCAATATCAACTATATTATTAGGGCACAGTCTAGTTAAAAGTATAAGTTATAATTCATGGCAGACCCGCCAACTAAAGGCTCCATTTTCCAATACAAACATACTGAAGCAGTAAATTAAAAACCAAACAATAACAAACCAATAAGCACGTGAAATACCTTTGATGGAGTACTGGTAATAGTGCAGACAGGATAAGTTTTGGGGGCAGGTTTTGGCTGACACTCATAGCACTCCGTTCTTCCCTTCACATGCACAGTTACCTGCTTCCTCAAATTAGTAAAAAGAAGGAAAAAGATACCATCATCAATGAAGAAGCAGCAATCTAGTACTCTACAAATTAACTGTACGTAATAATTATCCTACAATTGTTATAGAGAGCACCATCCATATCAAAATAACAGATGCCATATATATGGACAAAAGGTGCAACCTCTTTCTGGATCAAATCATCTCATCTTTGGAAAAACAAACAAGAGTTTTTATTAGCAAGGATTATAAGAATTAATAAACCTACTCTATGCATGTGTGTATAGACATACACAGTATACAATGATCAAAGGGAGCGAAAATGGCACACGCATAACATAAATGAATTCTTACAAACAATATAAGACAGTAAAATCACCTGTCCAAGGAAACCAGTAGTCCCACTTTCAACCAAAGGAACTTCAGCAGCCAAGCAAAGGCGATTCACATGTCGTCTTGCATCTAAGTTGTCAAGTCCGTTCAGAACAACATGAAATTGCTTGAAAAAGTCCACATTAAAGTCAGGATCCTTGACATTTGCATGGTATGGTGTAATGTTTATGTGAGGCCTAAATTTTAAGACAGCATCCCGAGCAACCTGGTTGAAAATTCTATGAGAAGATCATATAAAAGAAGGTGCCTGTGCAAGAAAGAGAATGCAAGATATCAGAAATAAACTAACTTTGGCCTTGGATTGCCCAACATGTGATTTTCGGAATAGAAATTGTCTGTTGAGGTTGCTGACTTCTATAGTGTCCATATCAATCTGCAAATTAGCAGTAACAAATGCATGAGAAAATTGTTATGAAAACAACAATATACCTCAGCGAACCTCCTGCTTAAAACCACATAAATTTTTAAAAGATTATCAGAAACTACAGTATCACCACAGCCACACAAATTGCAGACAGAAAGTAATTCATCGAACAAGAATGATTGATCACTAAATTATCCAGCAAGAATCAAATATCCAGTGGAGAGAGGAGAAAGGGGTATCGAATGGATAGACTTCTTTATCTTAAAATCATACAAATATAATATATATGATTTGTTTCAAATTATACCTGGTGCAACTATTGGTAATGTTATAACACCCATCAAACCAACCATGAATTATATGTTTTTCCCATACCCATCATGCTCATCAAATATCAAGATGAATGAAAATTAAAAGCCATCTCCATCTATAAATTGTTTACTTTTTTCTTTGCTTTTTTGATAACACAGGGAACCTTTCCAAAGAAGAGCTCTTCAGACTCCCCTCTAAGCAGTAAAATATACAAGCAACTGGCCCCATCTGTCAGGACCAATTGTTGGGTAATTCAAGGCATTCACCCCCTGACAGGTAAAGGAGTTTATGGTCATGTCTAGGAGCATTTTTAAAGTACACTAAATGCATAATTTTAAGGATTTGATAGTAAATGACATCCAATTGATATGAAATTTGACATGGATGATTGTTGAATTGTTAGAGTTACACTAGGTATAACTTGAACCAACCGAATACATACACCCATGTTTGCGCGCACACACAAACACATAAATAACTGTCCACACAGATATATATGGCATCTACAATGTTAACTCGAATCTGTAGTAGCTAATGTTGCAAAAAATAGCAATAACACCCACATAACTGAAGGAATATTACAAAACTTGCACAATCGCACAAGGCAATTGCATGCCAAGGTTGACATTAGGTTCAACAAAATAAGATTTGCACTTTATAAATCACCGGAGAGTGGGGTAGCACCACCAAAATCATTGCTACCCACATCCAAGCAACACATCTTGACCACAACCACCCTAGCCATGACTATCTACCCTATGACCACCACTAGCTAATACTTCCAAGTCTCTGATCACGCCTCGTTGTAACCTTCAAAAACACCACCACCATCTTAGGCTATCAATCATGATTAATTCACTACTGCCACCTTAGGCCCATTGCTAGGAACACCACCACATCCAACAAAGTTAAGATCCAATCAACACAACTACCCTTGCCACGTGCTATCGCTAAACCAATACAACGGCAAGACCATTTCACTCCGTTGCTTATTACACCTTCCACGATGACCCAATAATAGTTAACACTTTTGCATTCCATAACTATGAAACCTTCACCACCACCACCACCACCAACACATCCAACACTGACCAGACTAACCAGTTGGCTTCCAGCTATGACTGAGACTGCCATCATTACATATCAGTTAACAATTGCTGGAACTATCCACAGAGCACAAGTCACATAATTCGAACAAACTCATAAACTTAAGCTTATAAATTCTTAATCATATATGATTAGCACATAATGGGAAATATTATAAAAATAAAAATAAAAAATAAAAAATCCTCTCTAGATTACAAGAGGAGAAGATGTACAGAGTCATTAAAAACCTAATCAATACAAAAATAATAATGTAAGATTTCTATGCAATATTAAATTAATCAAAATTTTTTTTTTTTTTTGGTAATTAATTAATCAAATTTCCCAAATCTAAAACTTAAATAAAAATAAAATTCGAATAAGAGAAACCCTAAGCAACCCACTAAACCCCTCCAAAGTAGCAAAACCCACATGAACATATAAAATTAAACCGTATAAACCCTAGAACTCACTCGCAAATAATAAACCCTAGTCAAAGTAGGAAAACCCAAAAAAGCAAAACCCATATATTAAAAAAAAGAGAAATACTAACAATATGAATGTCTTGGAAGCCAGAGAGAGCGAGAGTCTTGAGCAGCTCGCAGCCGATACCACCAGCACCAACCATAAGCACTTTCGCAACCTACAAAAAGTAAAAGCCGAAAGTGAAATTAGAGAAGGAAGAGTGTTTGAAATTGTAAATAAAGCTTAGGGTTTATACCTTAATAGCTGCTAACTGTTTTTGGGAAGCCATTGAAGAAGTAGAGAAGAAAGAAGAGTGAGTTGGAAATAGGAAATATGAAATGAAATGTTAAAAGAGTATTATTATATATAAGATAAAAGAGAGTGATTGTGGGGAATCGAACACGGGACTTGAGAGTTGAGGGACGAAGAATCTAAAGTGGTCGTGACCGTAGGCTTCGAGGAAAGGACACAACAAACTAAGCGGAGGGGGGCGCCAAATAAACAAGTGAATGAAATCATCAATCTCTCTCCCTCTCTCTCTCTCTCTCTTTGAGATTTGAGAGTCTCTCAGTCTGTGAAATGGAGCATTAAATTCACTGTGGAGGTTGTGTTTGGGAGCGGCTTTTAAGTTAACTCCACTGTATAACTACAACCTCTCTTTTTTTTCTTTTTTTCTTTTTTTTTGGTGATGAGATAACTACAACCTATTATATGTCTACTAAAGCCAAACCAAAAAAAAAAACAGTGAACAAAAGTCAAGACCCCATGTGGTATAATCTCTCCATAAAACATGAAACCCACTCAGTTTTCAGTGTAATACTTAACATTATAGTATTATTTTATACTTAAATCATTAAATAGTATCATATCTAATTTTGTTTTATGTGAAAATTTAGAGTTGTCTTTTGGGTAAACAAGTGTAGAATCATTGACAAAGTAAGAAAGACAAGTCATTTTCTGAGGAGTAAAACTTAGATATAATTACTTAGATTAAATACATTAGATTTTTAGTTGAATTCAAATAAATTGAATTTAAATGTTATTGAAAAAGATAAATTTATTTGTGTTTTATTAATTAATGCAGTCATGTGTTTGAATTCAATTGAGGAACCTAATGTAACTGTCCTAAGTTTTAACCTTTTCTCAAGCCTCCATAGGAAGGGAGATGGGAACCATTACAACAAAAGGGAAGGGTGTGGGGAGAAGCAAATTTGGCTAGATAGTGTGCTACAAAGTTTGTTTCTCTTCAAACCCAATTAAAGGAGAAAAAACTAAAACAAGAGGTTACATGCAAAGCATTGAGGCAAAGAGTCTTAATCTTCCAAGGATAAGTACTAGTATCACTTGACAGAGCATCCAAGCAAACTTTAGTATCACCTTCAAGATGACATTTTGATAATTTGCCTCCTTTGCAATTTCAAAGACCCCAAACAATGGCAAAAGCTTCAACAATAGTAGGAAGTAACCGAGATCCTCTTGGTCCAGCCACTTAAAAACATACCACAAGCATCCCTTGCAACAACAGCTAAAGAAGCAGAATTTAGAGTTGTTTTATAACATCACAAGGGGTTTTGTTGTATAATAATAAGTGTTATACAATTAATGATTTTAGTAAAATAAAATAAAATTGTGTATTACATTCAAAATCTCATGGGGTTTTGTGTTTTAGGAGAAACCCACAAGTTTGTATATTTTTCCTAAAAAAAATAATAAAATGCACTAAGACTCCCTAAATTTTTATGTTATTGTAGTAAGACCGCTTGACTATTTTTCACCAATTTAGTACTTAAAATTTAGTACTTTAGCAAATAAACCCTTTATGTTTATTCTTTGTCTATTTTAATGTTTTCTTTTTCACCAAATTAAAAAAAAAAAAAAAAAATGCTCTAAGACCACCTAATTCATGTTGTTGTAGTAAGACTCATTCCTTTTTGTCTTTTCGTTTTCCTTTTTAATGATTTGGTGCAAAAAAGTAAACATTAAAATAGACAAATAATTGACAAGAGTGGTCTGTTTGCTATAATACTAAGGTTTATGTACAAAAAAAAAAAAAAAAAGTTAAAGGGGGTCTTACTACAACATAAAATTCCAAGGGGGGTCTTAGTGCATTTTACTCTAAAACTAAAATAACCCATCGGTAACTCGTGTAATGCATATAAAAATTCAACAAAATATGATATTTTATTTTTCGCTCTCTCTTTCATTTTTTTTTTAAATGGAATTTAATAATTATGATGGGTATTAATAAGCATTAATTATAATTATGTTTGTATCCGTAACTGTCTATTCTACCATATAAAGAACATATGATGTGACAAGATTCTTATGGAGAGTGTAAATATATGAGATTTTATACGAAATTCTTATAGAATTTAAATCCAATTAAAAGTATATATATATTAAAATAATGATGTGGGCAAAATATAGACTGTCAAAATTTTATGTGGTAACTCTAATTTTATATATAAGATATAGATATAGATATATGTAAATTATAATTTTAAAAGTTTCAAATAAACTATGAAATTTAAGACCGTTACAAATTAAACTTTGTAAGTTTTAAGTGAATACAATTTTAAAAGTTTAGAATTTGATTTGAAAGCAACAAAACTGTAGAATTTAATTTGTAACAATCTTAAAAGTTTAAGGTTTAGTTGGAAACTTATGAAACTGAATGATTTTAATTTGAGACAACCCCTAAAGTATGGAGTTTAAAATAAAATTTGCCTTGATAAAATATTATGTAAGGCAATATCACCACAAAATATTTTTTTATTATGGAGATGGGAAAATTAGGGATAGAAACAAGGTCGGATGAGACCAAATCATAAACGCTATGTCCCTATCCTATCCCTTTCTCAAGACAGGAAAAACTCACAAAAGACGGTGCGTATGGATAACATTTTGTCATCCCTATTTAAAATACTTGTAGTTGTTGTCTTTGTTTTGGTCATTGTTAGTTAAGGTGTGTGTGTTCGGGTGTAGAACACTTTGCTATCTTATAGAAAATCCTTTTTGTTGACTATTGTTATTTTGTATTTGTTATGGTCCTTGTTAATTAAGAAGTGTTAGTGGAGAGAAAGATTTGAATCATGATTTTCTTTACAAATAAAACAAAGCATTACACTGAACTACAATGTTATTGGACTAAGTTTCTTTGTTTGAATAAATGCTATCTTTCATCCTTAAGAAAGAAAAAAGGGGTAAACATTTTTTTCTTAAACTAAGTAATGAAGAAGAGAGAAGTGGATAATAAAATATTAAAACGTTAACGATGATGCTATATTTCGTTTTGATTGTTCACTTTTAAGTTTTAACTGTGCCTCTTAAAAGTCATCTAGATCTCTTCCATTGGCAAGTACACGTATAATTTACAATCTTCTGACAAACTAAGGCTTCTTTCATTACTGGCCGTACATCTTTTTTTTTTTTTTTTTCAAAACGAATATATAATTTTATTCATCTTGGAGATTGAAGTTCTGGAATTACATATTTTTCCAAAACCCTAAACAGGTGATATGCCTAAAATACCCCACCTTTTGCACCGGTCAATGCTTATCAAGCCACATCATTTATTCCCATGGTGATTACGACTTGCTAATTGCGCGATACCGGTAGCAACGGAATTTCCCTTTTTCCACAATTTCATTCACGCCAACAAATTTTCTTGTTATAGGAAGGTATTTTAAGAATTTTTTATAATCCTTTTTTTTTTTTTTTAGTTTTGCTCTACTAATGTAAAGAAAATTTGTTAACTTGAAAGAAATTGTAAAAGGAAATATACTCATAAATGATATAACTTATAAGGTTTAACAATCCAATTATTTTTTATTAAGCAAGTCTCATGTAATTTTTATTAAACCTCATAGTTTTAGATAAGCTTCATTTAAATTTTATAGTTTCAAAGAGTTTTAAAACGTTATATTTTTTAGGTTGTATATTTTATTTAAATCTTAAACTTTCAAAATATTTCATTTAAACTTCAATTTTTTTTTTAAAAACGTTTCATTTAAACCAATTTGTCATGTGATGTTTAACAAGAATTGACAGAATCCGGAACAGAAGATTTGAATAAAACTTTGAGGTTTGAGTAAAACATTTTAAAAGTTTAAGGTTTTAATGAGATTTACTCCAACTCTAAGGTTTGAAAAGTAATTTATCCTTAATTATTTAACCCTTATCTCTGTCAATTTTCGGTAATAGTCGTGGCGCTAGTGGGATATCTTCATGTGTAAAAGTTTGAAATTGTGGTACATCGTATCATGATAAGCTTGATTTTTATTTTATGGCTTATAGACTTGAATGTGTGATCTATGCTGATATTGTTATTATTGTTGTTGTTTATGAGATGCAATGTAAGAGACAACATTTTTTTATGATCTATTTTACAATTTTACAATTCGTTAAGGTATTAAGTGGTAAATAGTGTAAGGTAACATTACTTCACATAATCTCATCACTGACATCAACGTTATTATACACCAATTATAACATATATATCACCTCAATAATTATGAAAAAAGTTATGAACATTTTTATGTCACTTGTCTAAGTGGTTTGAGAGAGAGAGATATGTTAGAGGACTTGAGACAACCACAATGAACTTGTATTAACTTATACCCTTAGGCCTTAGCTAGGCACTTGTTAACATAACCCATTTTAGTTTATTTGGCTATATACAACTTTTTAATATTTACCTTTTTTACTATGTATAATTACATTATACTAATTTTCAATAAAACAATAAAGTGCTCTTCCAAAGCCAAACACATACTTGATATGGACCATATGGTGATGGGTGGATTAGATTATGTAGAAACATATTTGACCTTAATATACAAGTATTCATCCAAAACGCACACTCGTGGTGGGTGGGAGATGTCGGTAGAAGCATCTTTGACTTTAAGGTATATGCATGCCATGGAAATTCCGGTTGTGAAAGAGAAAAATCGGCAGGTAGCATTATTAGACAATTATGGAGAGTCGATGTAATAGTGAAATGAAAACAGATAAAATTGATAGCGGCACTTATAAATGAGATTTTTTATAAAATAAATTGTTAATATATTATTATTTACATAATACGATGGATACTATGCTTATATTATGAAGGCATTGATGAGAAACATAAAATGAGATTTCAAGAAGCATGGGAGCCACATATATATATATATATACCCTCACTTTTATCAATGTTATTTTCGGTGCAGTAGTGAGGAACGACAAGGCATGTGTTGCAGCAGTATTTAGAGACCACTGGACTGAGTTTTTAGCTACGTTGACTCAATTTTTTGAGATAATTGATCCATTAGTGGTAGAGGCTAGCTAAAGCTGTTTTGTTGGCTATCATAAGGTAATAGTTGGGATCTCGATTTATCATTCTTTAAGGGGAAGCTCTTAAGGTCATCCTTCCATTGTAAAGTTCTACTACTGACCTTCAGTGGTCAATTAAGACTATTATTGAATTTATTGGTTAAAAAAAAAAAAAATCTATTTAGAAGCTTATTATTATTCTTCGACAAAACATATTTCTTGCAAAAATTATATTTTTATTACAAACCTTACCTTTTAAAAGTATTAAACATAACTCACCTTTTTATTCACTTTCATTGGCCATTGAAAAAATATATATTATATAGTTTTAATTGCATTATAAATATAATCACCTTGAAAGCCTCATGCAGTAAGTAACGGCTTGAGGGCTTAAACCTATAATTATGGATTGTTCATTTGAAGTGGCGATGGTGACAAAAAAAAAAAACTAGAAAAAGAGTCTCAATGCTTAGAGAAAAGAAAATAATAGAAAAAAGGGTGCGATAGAGAAGAAATGATTTTTTTTTTTTTGCTAAAAGAGAAAAGAAAATAATAGAAAAAAGGGAGAGAAAGAGAAGTGATGTCACTTCAAGTCTTCATCCATTGACATGGTCAATTTTATGGCACATAAAATGTGTTATTTTTATTTTTTTTAGTGCCTTTTAAGCCTTTTTTTTTGGTAATCAAACCTTGAATGTGACCCGTGTGTAATACACTTTCACAAAATTCATTAACTGAAAAATGTACCACCTGGTTTGGGATGTGTAGGTTCAAATTCGAATCCCGCAAATAGGAAGCACCTAGGATTAAAATTCTATGAACCTCACTCTAGACCCACTAGTGCTCTTGTGGGACTGAGATAACAAATATGGCTTACCGATTCTCTTTAGACCCAACGGATAGGGTGCTATTATAGTCTCACCCAGGTAAAGAAGCTAATCTGATCACCTCCTCCTACCATTTCATTATTAAAAGAAAAAAGTTGATGAAAAAGGTAGCATTGAAACGTAGTAACAAAATGACTACATTGATACAAATGTTTTTGTTAGGACCAAAATGAGATTTGGTCAATACCATACCGGAGGCCATTTCAATTTGATCAGGGAATGAAATATTTCGGTACCGGGCAATACCGGTCTACCATTTCGAGTTTACCGTTAAATATATATATAAAAAATAAATTATTTAACATAAGTGATAAAACTTCATTCTTTCATTGATAAAACAATAAAATAAAACTTTATTATTTCTTACATGAATATAAAAGTTTAAAAGTCACTTAAAACATATTAACATAAAACTTTCTTCAAAAAAACATAAAAATTAAATTGTTCATTAACTGAAACACCCCCGAAATGGCCGAAACACCATGAAAATATTAACAAGTACGTTTCAATGGTGTTTCGTGTATTGAGTGGAGTACCGGAACGAAATATTTCGGATGTTTTGGCCAAAACGGTACGAAATTGACCACTTTATGACCCTTTAAAAAAAAATAATAACAAAGAACTCTTTACCGTATATATAATTAATAACAATTTTAAAATTGGATTTGTCCTCAATTAAAAAATTCATGGTTCTGCTCCCAGATCATATTTATATTAATGAATTTAGCTACACAAAAAAATTCATTACTTTTTTATGGTCGAGATGATTAAGACGTATTTCCCGCTGAAAAGAGAATGAAAGTAAGTAATAGATTAGACTGTCTCACCAGCAACAATATGTTATTATAAAAAGGGTAAAATTTAGTTACAATTCCTTAGGTCAAGTACATTAAGTTCTTAGTTGAATTCAAATATATTGAATTTAAATATTCTTGGAAAATATAACATTGTTTGTGTTTCATTGGTTAATGTAACTATGTGATTGAATTCAATTGGGGAACCTAATGTACCTAACTTAAGGAACTGTACCTAAGTTTTACCCTTATAAAAAAATTATATAAATAAAAAGTTCATACAAAAGTGATGTTACACCAATCACAACTTATAAAGTCAATAAATTGTAAAAATAATTGTCAACAAATTTGTCCTCACACTTCATATATTTTTTTAACAGAGAATGAGGATGTCTAGAGTTACTATGTTGGGTGCACATAGTTCTTTGTCTCATATATACAAGATATTATAAAGATGAATTCCTTACATATGACCCCAAGATAATGGCTAAAAGTTTTAAACTCAAGATCTCACAAATCTTATGAGCATAATTGTAAATTTCGTTATGTTCCGACTGAAACAACTAACATTTCTTGTACCGGTATGCAAACCGGAACGAGAAACCCATCATTCCACCTCGGCCCAAAATTCTTGTGCATTTGAACCCATTTCAGAAAATACCGGTTGGTATGAAAATATGCCAAATTTTTTTTTAATAAGAAATATATACATAAAGCCAATAAGTAATATTTTCTCTCTAATATTTCTTAAGCAAACAAAAAATTATCAAACAAATTGTATTTTTAATAGTTTGTATCTCAATAAAGTTTTAATCAAAGAAGGGGAGAACTTTTCTATCATTTATTATGTAATATTATTTTATAAAAGAGTTGTAATTTTTTTTATATTTTCTTATTTTATTTTATTCATTATAATTAGTTTTGATGTGGAGTATATAAAATGTAGGTAAAAGTATTGTTTTCGTTCCTAAACTTTGCATGAAATTTGTTTTTCGTTCTTGAACTTTGAAAAGTTCGTTTTTTGTCCTTGAATTTTGAAAAAGATTTTTTTTTTTTTTTTACACATGAATTTCATCATTTTAAAAAAGTTAAGGGACGAAATTCATGTGTGAAAATGAATTTTTTCAAAGTTCAGGGACGAAAACTAAACTTCATGCAAAATTTAGGAACGAAAACAATAGTTTAACCTAAAATATATTTTAAGTTAACAAAATAATAAATTGGATCTACCAACAAAACTTATTAATAAAAAAATACTTGTTATTATAAAATGATGTTAAAAAGTTTTAATACAAGATTTTTGATTAATATGTTATAAACTTAGATATATATTTTATATTACTAATATATATTATTAATAATCTGAATATATGTTAAAATAGACCAATATTGAAATATTCAATTTTAGTGGACAAACCAAAACTGTCCCTAAAACAGAATTAATTACAAGCCTTTAGCAACAAGTATGGCAGATCCGAAATATCCAATTCTTGTATACAAACCGAAATTAGTACTGAAACAAAATCATTTAGAAGTCCTTAATAACAAGTATGATAGATTCGAAATAGGGGTTCAGCTCTTGGCTCAATGGTTAGCACTTTTGGTGCTAACCACGTGGGCAGGGGTTCGAATCCCACCAACCGCCTTCTGGGGAGGTGACTTAATGGAAGGAAATCCTCGTGACCCATCACACCTCCATTATTGCCCAGATGTGCCCCACGCCATGTCAAAATCGGGTTTAAGTGGGTCGGGACAATGAACGCACCTGCGAGTCCCTTTTTTCGATTATCAAAAAAAAAAAAAAAAAAAATATAATGATAGATTCGAAATATTCTATTATAATGGACAAACAGAAACGGACACTTAAACGAAGTTAATATCAAGTCCTTAGCAACAAGTATGGCAGATTCTCACACTTCACTTTCTATTACCATCATGTGTCATTTTTGTTTTCATTTTATTTAGAAGGTACGGGATAATTCTTACTCCGATGCTCCGATACCAAAGCACACTCATTCGGACAGCCAAACGCACGGAAAAGTCGTGGGCCCCCAATAGGCACGCACCTTATTCCTCGCGTTACACAGATATCTATGTAACGTACACACCAACGACTTTTCATCTCAATCCTCATTGGTCAAACCCACTCACACCCCCAAACCCCACTAATAAAATTCACACTCACACTCTTAACCCGTCCGAGTAATACACACACAACGCTCCCTCTCTGAACCATTCCCTTCCTCAATACAGCACCAAAGAAGTAGCTATACCCATAGGGTTTCTCTCTCTCTCTCTCTCTCCACGTGATTGTGTTTTAGAGAGAGAAAGAGAGCATTCTCAGACTGTGAAGAAAATGCGAGTAAATTATTCGGTCTAATCGAACCCTCAATTTCTAAATTAAGGTACTTTCTATTTTTTGCGATTTTTCGGTTTTTTTTTTTTTTTTTTCAAAGTAACACTGTTTTTTCTTTGACACAGTGTTTTCGTGAATTTTGGTGAGTCATGGAGCCAGCAGCAATTGATGTCTTGCCGAGTAATCACGCTACTCGGAGTGGTACTCTGTCTCTCTCTCTCTGCATGTTTTATTTTACTGATAAAATTGGAGCTGTTAATTTGTATTTCTTTTTTTGGCTTATCTATTTGAGTATTTGTCATGTACAATGCATGAGATTAAAGACTATAATTCTATTAGAAAATTTTTTTTTAGGGCGTGACAATTTTGTGAAATATATTGGTTGCTTCAGCATTAGAGTAATTAGAGGAAGGTGCCCATGATTAGAATTGAAATGCATGAGACCCATTTTTGGATTAAAATATAGGGTAAACTATACTGACACTCCTAAGGTATAATGAAATTAATTGACAGGCGGAGCAAGTGTCAATTATTTTGATCATTTGGGAGTGGGAAAGGGAGCAAAATGTAAATTATTTTGATCAATTTGGGATGGAGTGTTTTTCTTGAAAATCGGGTATAGCGAGTCTAATTTCACTATATCTTGGGGATGTTAGTGTAATTTATCTTAAAATATATAATGGAATTAATTTTGTGAACTATAAAATGTATATTGTATTTTTTTTTTTTTTTTGAAGAAAAGAAAAAAGTGTGATTATTTTGTTGCGGATAGAGTAATATTCAACGTTGCTAATGAGCTCTAGCAAGGAATGAGTAATGACACTTCTTCCTTCCTTAATAATGGGATGGGGGTAAGGTTGTGAGTTCAGGACATATAGGTTGAAAGCTTAGGAAGAATGGGATGTTTGATGTTCGGTCTTTTTATCTTGCTATTCGAGGTTAAGTTTCCGTGGAAGAGAATTTGGGGTGTTAAAGCCCCTAGATGTGTCTCGTTTCTTGTTTGGACAGCGGCATGGGGTAAGATTCTTACTTGTGATAATTTGGTGAGACGGGGGTATGCTTTGGCTGGATGGTGTTGTATGTGTAGAAGTAGTGGGGAGATGGGGGATCATCTTCTGTTACATTGTGAGATGGCTTCTAGGGTGGTGGATCTTTTATTTGGTTGGAGAAATTGGTTTGGGAAGCATTTTTCTGCAGTTTGGAATCTTCTCCCATTGTGCTTAATGTGGACATTATGGCAGGAGAGGAATAGGCGTATTTTTGAGGATTTGGAGAGATCCGGGGATTAGCTGCTTGAGTCATCCTCTGGTTTGTTGTTTGATTGCTCTAGGGTTTGGGGTTTTACCTCGGAAACGTCTCTACCTGAGTTTGTTGCCTCTTTAAGTTTTGTACAATCTTCTTTATCTGTTAATCTGTTAATCTGTAATTCTTGTTTCCCCTAAGTACATGCTTTATGCCCTTAGGGTTTTTTTTTTTTGGTCTTTTTAATTAAATTATTTTACTTATAAAAAAGAAGAAGAAAAAGTCTCCTATGTTTCAATATTCAATGACATTTATCGAATTATCGAATTATTCATATTTTTAACAAGTAAGTTTTGGCCCTTAAGGGAGGGGGAAATATTTCATTGTTTGGATTATATATCTGTTTAGAAAAGAAGCGCTTATGGGTTTTCCTGTATCATAGTTTCCCTTCCTTACCCTTTCCTTTGATGCTTATACTTATGATTGTATGAGGTCATTGATTTTGGTTTGTTATGTTTGTACAAATGCTAGTTCCTTCATTACAACCCGTATCGAGATCAAGGTTTTACCCAATTGAATATAAAAGACGGAAGTTTTCCAGTAATGGAAAAGATAATGGTAGAATGGCCTTCTTTGCAAAAGTGCAGAATGATAGTGAACAAAAGAAACCGAAGGCCTCTCAACAAGTTATTGATTACGGCGATCCATTTGCTATCCCTGACTTGCTGGAAAGGATAGACTGTGGTAAATATGGAAGTGTTACAAAAGATATAGAAGCCCTCATTGCTCGAAAGATGCAGACGCTGAACCCATATTTTGCAATGTATCCTGCACTTTCAGATACATTCTTGGATGCAGAAAAGAACCAGAGTAAAGAAGCTTCTAAAGAAGCTACTCGTTTGCCCGATAATAATGTCATTGACTTGGAGGATGACTCTGCTGTAAATGATGTTAAAGCACTATCACGGCCTGTTGTAGTCATTGACTCAGATGAGGAAGACAATGGATGTCAGAATCATTTTGTTCCTTTCCAGGAGGTTGTCTTGCCAAAACCAGCTGGTCAATTTCTCATGAAGGAGTTTTTGGTAAGTCTACCCTGCATTTGTATCAATGGAGTTGCATGTTAAGGACACAGACATGAATATAATGAGCAAAACATGCATGACATACACGTATACAGACAATGGCAAATTACAAGCACTGGTTTCAAATTTGGACTAACCTTAGTTAAATGAAATGATTTTAAACCTTTTTTTCAATTAATTTTTTTTTAAGTTTTTTTTTTTTAGTTTTGAATATTTTTGCTACTGAAGTTTTAAAATGAAACTATTATTATTTAAAATATAATAATTTATTTTTCTGAAAGTTGAAAAAAAAAAAAATTGGAGTAATGACGTTACAACTAAGCCTTACACTAACATGTCTGTGAACACTTTAGCACTATGAGTCCTCATGTTTCTACCAAAGCTAGAAACATAATATAAGATACTATAGGTCTATATGTCTAAGTAATGCTTCATTTGTTTTGGTGGAAAACATTTTCTGTATTTTTGATTTGGTACTGAGGAAACCGCAAGTCAACGGAAAACAAGCCCGATAGAGCCAATAACGTTTTTTGTTTTTCAAGAGCAAACAAGTTTTCCAGAACATCACATACTCAACAAACCACCACATTTACCACATCACAAAAAACTGTCAATTGTAACTTCTCTTTCTTAGCCCTCTCTCTCTCTCTCCACAGACTGACAGTTGACTGATCGCTGATCGGTGTTGACCTGCCATTCTTTTTTTTTTCCAAATGGAATTTTTTGCTCAAACCAGTCCCTTTCC
>BKZX01001849.1:52487-80231 GCA_014362285.1 Fagus crenata | reverse complement strand
TTTTTTTCCCCAGTAACTCTTTGTCCGTATGTTTTCGTTTCTTAGTTTGTACAAACTATGTAAATTATGATATACTCTTCTTTCCATCTGTTTTTTTTTTGTGATTTATTGCATACATTTCAATTCATTCCCATCTTCAATAATAGGACACTATGATTTTGTTCTTAGAATTTCATAATTAGTGTAATTTATTGCTCTAATAACATTTTTATCTTATTCTTTCAATATTGGTAGGATTACCGCATTCCACTTAGTTCCCCCGCAAAAGGTGGAGCTCAATCACGTAGTAGTTACCCTGCAAAAGGTGGAGCTCAACCACGTAGTTTCCCCGCAAAAGGTGAAGCTCCACAAGAAGAAGCAAGTGGCGAACTTGAAATTAAGAAAGAAAAAGGTGTTTATGTTGGCGTGGAAGATGAAGACAATCATCAGACTGAAACTGAAGATGATGGGCTGGAAGATATTTGGAAGGAGATGACAATGGCATTAGAATGTTCGAAGGTATGATAATGTATACTCATTCTCAATAAGGGTGATATGGATTTTTGTTATCATTTTTATCCATTCAGTTTTCTCTAAAATAAATAAGATCTAGCTTGTTTATCCACTCTTTGTGTGGATTATTTGAGTATGTCAAAAATCTTTGTTACAACACCTTCACAAATATTAAAGAAAATTAGTTTCGAATTGTTGACTTATATGTATTGGTGGCTAAGAAGTATAAAGGTTGCTTTTGGATATGCTATTGATGTTTGTTAGGGCTGCTTAAATGGTTTTGCATATGACTTGCTATTTGTTTCACTTTCACAAAAACCTCCTAGAAATTTAAATGGTTAGACATTAAGGATGAGTTGTTTTTCATTTTTGTTCTTAGGCTAAAGTGACTTTCATGGATATAGACTAAAGAAAATTATTTGGCCAATGTGGCTTGCAAAAATCTTTACGCAAAGAAGTCATTGGCAGGTAATTCTTCTAGATGAAATGTGTATTGTAGCTAACAACAACAATCAAGCCTTTGTACCAAAAAATTTTGGAGTCGGTTATGAATCCTCCATAACATAGTCAGGGTCAGCCACATGTATTCTTTTACGTCATTTTATTTTATCTGAAGTCATACTTTCTGTTATGTTCTTAATAAACATGTCTTTTTTACAATTTCTATTACTGTTAATTTTGGTCTTCATTTAACTTTTTTCGTTCTCTCAACTTGAATCAACTCACTCATCCCAACGAGTGTATTAATCTCTCTCTTCTGAAACACGACCAAACCATCTCAAGCGACTTTCCTTCATCTTTCCATTAACAGGGGCCACCCTTATCTTTAAACGAATTTTCTCATTTCGAATCCTATCTTTCCTTGTATTTTCACTTTCATCATAACATTCTCATTTTAGTTACACTCATTTTACGAATGTGTTGCTTCTTAACAGTCCAACATTCAATACCATAGAGCATCGCTGGTCATATAGCAGTCCTATAGAATTTTCCCTTTAACGTAATAGGTATTCTACGGTCACACAATACTCTTGTTGCGCTTCTCCACTTCGCCCACCTTGCTCGTATCCTATGATTCACGTCCTCTTTAATCTCTCCATCTTTATGAATTACACATTACTCCTGTCTATGAATTACACATTACTCCTTTCGCAAGCTTAAAATATTTGTTATTTGTTAAAAAAAAAAAAAAAAAAAACAAAAAAACTCAATCTTTATAAATTATTGATCTAAGATTAAGATATCGAAAGCTCTCGCTCTTTGGTATCTCTTGACCATCAAGTCTTACAGCCACGTCATCTTTATTCTGTGTGTTGTAATACTTTAAAAAAAAAAAATGTACTGTAGCTAAACTGTATGTTTATTGCTGGTAGTTCAAACATACATCCAAGTTATTTTCTCTGTTTAAACCTTTCTTTGTTAGCTTTTTTCTCAGCTATCTTTGCATTGCATGAGCTTTTTTCTAATTTGTCTATACATTCTATATCTGGTTCTTCAAACTCAGAAGGTTTTTTTTTTTTTTTGTTGGGGTGGGGGGTTAATTTTGGAACAAGATCTTAAATACAAAATTCTGCTCATTCATTATGCTTGGAAACTGCCGCACAAGCTGTGGCAATATGACTCATAACCCTATCATGAAAATCAAGGTTCCAATTTGAGGTGTATGCTTTACATTACCAAAAAAACTAGAAAATGGCCACATGGTTGCCTACCATATTAATTTAATAGACTGGAGAAACACTTTTTTGCTTATGGGAAATAATTATAAATGACTTTACATCACTGATTATAATATTACATTAATCTTATGTTGCTTCCACTAGGATGTTGCTCAAGATCCTTCATCAGATGAACAAGTGAGAGAAAGTGAGGAGGACTGTGATCATTCTTTTGTTTTGAAGGATGACCTTGGTTATGTTTGTCGCATTTGTGGGGTTATTGACAGAGGAATTGAGACCATATTTGAGTTCCAATACAATAAGGTGAGGTTTTCTGTTGATGTATTTATTCAATTTAAATATTACTGTACTCCTTTAGTTTGCTAATTTGACAGCACCACTGTGTGCATAGAAGTAGAATTAAAATTGCAATTGGGTATTCTAATTGGTGGTCCCCACTTTTTTGGTAATATCTAATTGCTGGTGTTATAGTTGCTGTTATTTTATGATAAAAATTTATCTGTTCATTGATGCTCAATAATATTGACTTCTGGGTCTGGAATTAAAGTCATTAGTATGACTTCTGGGATCTATTATTTTGATTCTTGGTGATGCACTTTAACTTACCCTAAGGCTGTGGCATGAAGGAATTTTCTGTGTGGTCGGTGCATGCAACCGGGTGTTTTTTCTCCAAGAGTGGGTCCAAACTCCAAAGGGCCGTACCTTGTCGAGGTTCCCTTGTCATCTAAAAATAATAATAATAATAAATAAAGTCATCAGTAAATGTATATGCTTGTATCCATATTGGGCTATTTTGATGCCCTGTTAACTAATGTCCTCTTTTGGGGATCCAATTGCCTTTCTGATCATTATTTTCCGTTTTATTTCAGGTCAAAAGGAGTAATCGAACATACATTTCTGATTCTCGGAATGGCAAAGACAAAGACTCTGAGGTAGTTGGAGTTAAATTTTCTGACGATGATCTGATGGTAACTGAAATCTCTGCTCATCCAAGGCATATGAAGCAAATGAAACCTCATCAAGTGGAGGGTTTCAATTTTCTTCTTAGCAACTTGGTGGGTGATAATCCTGGGGGCTGTATCTTGGCCCATGCTCCAGGATCTGGAAAGACATTTATGATAATCAGTTTTATGCAAAGTTTTCTGGGAAAGTATCCACATGCTAGACCACTGGTCGTGCTTCCTAAAGGAATCTTGGCAACATGGAAAAAGGAGTTCCAGACATGGCAAGTGGAGGATATTCCCCTGTATGATTTTTACACTGTCAAAGCAGATAATCGATCTCAGCAACTGGAGGTGTTGAAACAGTGGGTAGAGCATAAGAGTATCCTGTTTCTAGGGTACAAACAATTCTCAACTATTGTTTGTGACAATGGAACCAGCACGACCTCTGCTTCGTGTCAAGAAATACTTCTTAAGGCTCCTTCAATTCTTGTTCTGGATGAAGGTCACACTCCAAGAAATGAGAACACTGATGTGTTGCAGTCCCTTGCGAAAGTACAGACACCTAGAAAGGTTGTACTTTCAGGAACCCTCTATCAAAATCATGTCAAAGAGGTGTTTAACATTGTGAATCTTGTTCGACCAAAGTTTTTGAGATTGGAGACCTCTAGATCTGTTGTCAAGCGCATTATGAGTAGAGTAGATATACCAGGTGTAAGAAGGCAGTTCAAATCAGGTGCTGATGCAGCTTTCTATGACTTGGTTGAGCACACTTTACAGAAGGACAAAGATTTTAGAAGGAAAGTGGCTGTCATACAAGATCTGCGTGAGATGACCAGCAAGGTCCTTCACTATTATAAAGGGGACTTCCTGGATGAGCTTCCTGGTCTTGTTGATTTCACTGTAGTACTGAATCTAAGTTCAAGACAGAAGCATGAAGTACAGAAATTAAAGAAGTTGGCAAGGAAGTTCAAGATAAGCTCTGTTGGGAGTGCTGTCTATCTTCACCCAAAACTGAATTCATTCTCAGAGAATCATGCCACAGCTGATCATATGGTGGATGAGATGTTGGGGAAATTGGATGTGAGAGATGGTGTGAAAGCAAAATTCTTTCTTAATATGCTTAGCTTATGTGAGTCAGCTGGAGAGAAGCTACTGGTTTTCAGTCAGTACCTCCTACCCTTGAAATTTCTGGAGAGATTAGTAGTGAAAACGAAGGGTTGGAGTCCTGGAAGAGAATTCTTTGTGATTTCAGGTGAATCAAGTTCTGAGCAACGTGAATGGTCCATGGAGCGCTTTAATAATTCCCCTGATGCCAAAGTATTCTTTGGCTCGATCAAGGCATGCGGGGAGGGTATATCTTTGGTTGGGGCATCCCGCATAATAATTTTAGATGTTCATCTTAATCCGTCAGTGACCCGCCAAGCAATAGGCCGTGCATTTCGACCGGGTCAAAAGAAGAGAGTGTTTGCATATAGACTGGTAGCAGCTGAGTCACCTGAGGAGGAAGATCACAGTACTTGCTTCAAGAAGGAATTAATTTCGAAGATGTGGTTCGAATGGAACGAGTATTGTGGTTATCGGGATTTTGAAGTGGAGACTGTCGATGTGAAAGAGTGTGGTGATCTCTTCTTGGAAAGTCCACTGTTAGGGGAAGACTTAAAGGTTCTGTACAAAAGGTTCGTATGCACATTCATTTTTGCCCACTGTCATGACCCATATATGAATAGTAAATAGTTCTGCCCTAACTTTTGTTCTATATATATTTTCCAGGTAGATCCTAGCATCATTCTAGGTCTGAGCACTGGAGTAGGCTGAAGTATCTCTCACTTTCTATCTGCCTGAGTGAGAATCTTCATCTGTTCATACTTAGTTTGTGTATCCTGGTTCAGGAACTTAAAGTAGTGTAGGCAGGAAGCTTTGCTTGAAAGCAACAACAGTTTTTTATGCTTTTTCAGTAATCCATTTTGAACTGGTTTTGCTGACTTTTCTTCTTGTGAGAAGGAAGCACCTGTATAGCATACCTCCGATGGAGCCTGTGATTATGTCCGATCAGATGCTTTATGGCATGTGACAATTTCCTAATTGCTCCCAGTTTAATTACTCAAGTTTATGTACATGTCTTTGTACAGGCAGTTTCCCATTACTGTTACTAAAATCAGCGTTGTCTATGATAAATGTCTGTTTACAAGGAACAATGGATTTTAGAAAAAGGAAAAGAAAGTAAATTTGTGATTTTTGGAAATTCTCGTTGAAAGTGTGTTTTTTCATCCTAAATCAAATATGAAATGCACTGTTGTTTGGTTAAAAATTTTGTGAATTGCTGTTTAATGCTAAATATTATTATGGCTTGAAATGCACTTTGTAACTTGATCAAGTGCCAAATGTTTTCATGGAAGAAACGTATGCATGCTGTTCTATTTTTTTGTTATGCTTTGCTTGCTTTGTGTGGTGTGACATTGTTGCATGTTACAGCTGAACAGTTTGATTTTGGTTAACACTGAACTGGTTTTTGCATCCCTAATAGGGCATTATTCTCTTTGTGGCTGTCACAATACACCAATGATACAATAATGACGGAGCCCATTTTATGTATTTTTCTGAAATATTAGGTATTTGTGTGTTGAATCTCCACGACGAGGCAAGCATTTTGTCAACAGTGTACCAATCCTTTTTTGTCATTATTTATTTAACTTATACAAGGGTTTTCCATTGATTCAGGAAGGTGAAAATGGTGCTAAGAGGAGTACTGGGTACAACCACAAACACCAACTGCATACCATTGGTTACTACGCGGCCTAAGATAAATGATTTTTAATATTGTCAATGAGTTTCATCCTCTCCACCCTAATTCCTATCAATTTCTCTAGTTTTTATATGTATAATTTTTTATAAAATTAAAATGAAGGTTTGTGTCCTGTTACAAATGAAAGAAAAACAAAAATCCACCGAAAATGATACTCTTTATTCACTTAGAAATAGAGAATGTTCATTTTAGGATGAATATTAGTAGTTATTATAATTCTTTATTTGATGGTATGAAAATTAAAGTTAAGTTAGATATATGTTGAAAACTAAATCCTCAAAATAAATTATTTCCAACTTAAACAAATAGAAAGAATCTTATCTCTACTTAAAACAAATAGAGAAAATCTTATAAAAATAAATAACAAGAGGTTGAGCAGTGGAATTTCTCCATCTTTAATCTTATTTTATAGATTATTGATTGGCCTACCCCACCATTTTATATCATTATTTCACACTATTTAAATTGTGGACATTGATGTGAACATGTTCAAATTATGGATGATGATAATATTCACATTTGTGGTGTGAACAATATTTTTCCTTATTTATGCCTCTATACAATCAAGCAATTGGAACTTAAATAAGGAATCATGGTATATTAGAGATAGGGAACGTAAAAATGCAATTTTTTTTATTAGATAAAGGTTGTGGTTGTTAATGTAATACTAGGAGAACATATGAGTAGCTTGAATTCCTCTTATTTGTTAAGGATTGGGAAAACTTTAGTAACACATCCAAATTGACACACAATAACTCAAATTCACAACTTGTTGAAGTGACAAGTTGTAATTGATGGAAAAAAAAAAAAAAAATCAAGGCAATACTAGCGATGAATCCGTGATAGTAATGTTTAACCATTCACAACCCGTCATTCCTCCTATTTGTTAGCATGTTGTGATTAATGGAAAAAAAATACAAAATCAAGGCAGGTTTAGTGGTGAACTCTTATAATACTGATGTTTAATCACTCAAAACGTGTCATTCCTCTTATTTAGGATTGGAAAAACTCTTTTGATAGTTATGATAGAATTTAAACCTATGGCGTCCGCTCATGATAGTTGCACTTACCATCAGGCCAAGACACCAATTAGTTTTTGGTATAGACGGGATCTGAACCCAGGTCCCTTGCTCGACGACAAGAGACTTTACCAGTTGAGCTAACTGGAACCCATAGGATTGGAAAAACTCTAGACATCCTAATTCACAACCAAATCCACAACCTACTGAAGTGACAGGTTGTAATTGGTGGAAAAAAAAAATACAAAATTAAGGTCCGCAAACTCTATGATAGTGATTTTTAACCTCATAACTTATTATTTCAACATTGTGAATTTTGTTGTATTCATAAAAGAATTATAAAGATTGTTATTATAAATTTATAATACTAATTTACCGATTATCAATAAGATTTTCTCATGGTGTAGCATTTATTTAAAATTTAAAAATATATATATATCTTTAGATTTTTAATATTTAATCATAAGTCAGAACCATATATAAATCAATTTCAAATAAAGATAATGCTGTAAACTTATCTCCAATTAAAAAATAAATAAAAGTTGAAACGTTTGGCCCAAAGAGCAAAAAATAAAAAGTAAAGCAACGAATGTATGCCTCCGAAGATTTCAACCAAGACCTCTTCAAAGACAGTTTCTATCGCCTATTCCCATTCATTATTAGATTACGCGAAATCTTAAAATAAATTAATTACAAAATCAGATTCTGTTTGTTTCAATGAAACACATAAATTATTACTACTATTATTAAAAAAGTCTCTCCAAAATTTTAGTATGTGAGACATCAAATGCTATGAAGTATGAACCTTGAAAAACAAAAACAAAAAAACTGATGGGTTCCACCTCAAATGTATGTGTACAGAGAGACACGACGTGAGTGTGAGAAGAATCGAAAGAGACATTATAATCTTTCCAGCTTCGCTTCAGAAAACAGAGAAAAGGAAGAAACAAATTTGTGAGTTTCATTTTCATTTTTTTTTTTTTTTCTAATGGAATAGAGGATCAAATGCTTTTGCTATATAAAGAGAAGGGGAAAAAAAAAATTAAAAATTAAGATTCTGACTTACTTCTCTTTTAACCATTTTCTCTTTCTTTCTTTCTTGTTTGTCAAGGAAGAATTTATGATATTATATATAACTCTTTGTTTTTTGTTTGTTTATTTATTTAGTGAATGGTGAGCTATGGACCCAGATATTAAATACCAAAGTCCAGCAAAAGGTAAGTTTGACAACCCATTTGGCTTTTATTGGTAATAGTGGATATTATAATGCTATTGTTTATTTGTTTATGAAATTTTGTTGTTTCCTTTTTGTTTTGTTTATTTTGGTTATGCTCATTTTGTTTTTTTTTTTAATCATTTTATATGTTACTTAGAGGGCATTTTAAATTTCAGGAATTTACAGCCCAATGAGCTCTGGCTCAAATGACACTTCCTTGTCTAACAAGAATGTATAGAGAGTGAAGTCGTGGGTTCAAAATTATGTAGAAAGTGAGGTCATGGGTTTAAAACGCACCGAGTATGAGTAACTTACTAATCAAATAAGAAAATAGAGAATCTCTCGAGATGAATAGAACCTTTGAGATTGACCCTTTACAGGAAGATTTTTCTCTAACTATATATTCAATTAAATTGAATGGAACTATATGGGTTTTTCATTGGTGAGTTGAGAGTGACTAAGGCTTTATCATCATTATAGTAATATTTAGCAGTCAACCTTTGTATGATTAACAAGGTGTCTACAACGTGCTCTACCAATGTTTTGCTAGCAATTTGCTCTTATTGTCTTGTTGGATATGTTTCAAAGTCTTTAGCTCTGTGTACATGTTTGAGAATGGAGTGCATCAAATACAATGATGAAATTGCAATTTTCACAAAATCATTTTGGCAGTATATACATTGTAACTTATTGAATAGTTTTTATGTACATTGCAAATCTGCAATCATTGCTGGGATTTTATAGACTCTTTGTATTGTTTAATATTATGAAATATTTATAGAACTTTTTTTTAGGAGCTTTCTACTCATGGAAAATGTGTTTATGTTGCTCTAGAATTATTATAATTATTATTATTTTTTGTTTATGATGTAGTGGGACTTGTTATGATGAAGTCTTATGAACTTTCTTGATTCTGAAATGCTTTTCTTTGTTTGCTTCTGTTAGTGCTCAGCTTATATGGTTCTTATGATTCTTATGTTGAACACAGAGTTGCATTCCAAGGTGTACAAAAGAATGAAAATTAGTTCTGAAGGAGGAGATTATGGTAGCAAATCATATCCTACGACTAAGCATGATAGTTTCAAACTGAAGCAACAAAAGGCCACCTCAAGAATTATTAACGATTTAGAACCATTTGCCACTCCCAATTTGGTGCAAGTGTTGGATACAAGTAAGTTTGGAAGTGTAGCGAAAGAAATAGAGGCCCTTTGTGCACGAAGGTCACGATTGTTGAACCATGATGTTGCAAAAAATCCTAGACTTCCCTTTCAATGTTCAGATGCGCCTAAGAACCATTGTAAAGAGCATGTTAAGTTGGTCACTCATCCTACACATAAAAATACGATTGATTTAGAGGATGACTGTATCTTAATAGATGCTCCTGCAGTAGTTCCACCTGTTGTAGATCTTAGTTCAGATGATGAAGACAGTGGACATGGGAAGCATTCTCATATATATGAGAAGGTTGTGTTGGAGCCTGCCAGCAAACTTCTCATGAAGGACTCTATGGTAACTTTTTTTTCCTGCATATATTACTTTATACTTGCATGCCTGACAGTGCAGACATTGTTAGGGCCTCTCTACCAAGGTGGTTGTACTAGAGGCCTGTGATTATGTCTTGCTTTCACTAGGGCTGAGGAAGTTTATTGTAAGTGTGGGGTAATGACCAAATAAAAAGATAGTGCAGGGGGTCTAAACTTATCAGCTGAAGAGTCAGCATGTTAACCTGTGCCAAACTAATATATTCTTGCCTTTAAGTTTCCTTTTCTTTATTATTCATTGTCCTTTATCATTTTTTTTCCTTCCTGCATATTAATTGGTGTGATTATAATATTTTGGTTCAGGATTTTCTTAAGAGCAAAGCTGTAGAGGAACAAGTGGCAAGCATAATTGGTAAAGGTGATATTAGGATAGACGAAGGTGAGAATTTTGGTGTAGAAGATGTGGTTGAGGAAGACAGTCGCCAGCCATTTCAGGAAAAAGAAAGTAATTATGAAACAAATACTGTAGATGATAGGCTGGAAGATATGCAAAGCAAATCTCTGAGTAAAGAGGTAAGAAATGTGGCTGATGAAATTGATATCAAGATAGATAAAGATAAATATGATGGCTCAGGAGATGATATGGTGATTGAGGAACACAATCACCCAACTCATCAGAAAGAGGAACATAATCTTCAAACAGATTCTGAAGATGATGGTCTGGCGAATATATGCAAGATGACAGTCGCATTAGAATGTTCCGAGGTATCTGTTTTTGATGTTATTATTGATATTAAGAGTTTTCATGTCATTTATTCATTAATCTTGCTTCTTAGAACTTATAGACTAGTGTAGCTGCCATTTCTGTAAAAATTGCCACCATTTCCTTTGCTTAGATAACTTAGGTTGGCAGTTCTGCAAATGTTTGGGATCTCTTTTTTGCTACCCCCTTTGTGTACCATTTCTGGCTAATGACCAAATGCAAAAATTGTGCAGGGGGTCTAAACTTATCAGCTGAAAAGTTACCTTGTTTAACATGTGTTCAAAGCAAATTGACAGACTTATATTACTAACCATGTGGAATGCCTGTGTTGAATTAGGAAGATCATTAATGCTTATGCCAAACTAATATATTCTTACTTTTTTAGTTTCCTTTGCCCTAATATTCTTGTCCTTTCTATTTTTTGTTTTCTTTACTGCATATTATTAATTGGCATGATTATGATATGTTGGTTCAGGATCTTCCAAAGAGCAAAGTTGTAAAGGAACGAGTAGAAAGCATGATTAGTAAAGTTGATATTAGAATAGATAAAGGTGGGAATTTTGGTTCAGAAGATGTAGTGGTTGAGGAAGACAATCACCAGTCATTTCATGAAAAAGAAAGTAATTATAAAACTATTACTGTAGATGATTGGCTGGAAGATATGCAAAGCAAAGCTACGAGCAAAGAAATAAGAAATGTGGCTGATGACATTGATATCAGGATAGAGAAAGATGAATATGATAGCTCAGGAGATGATATGATGATTGAGGAAGACAATCCCCAAACTCATCAGAAAGAGGAACATAATCTTCAAACAGATGCTGAAGACGATGATCTGGCGAATATATGGAATGAGATGACTGTTGCATTAGAATGTTCGAAGGTATCTGCATTTTATTTGTTATTCATGATTAATAAGAGTTTTCATGTCATTTTTTCATTAATCTTGCTTCTTAAAACATATAGACTATTGTGGCTGCCATTTTAGGTTTTGTGTTTTGCAAATGTTTAGGGATCTATGGTTTTTTTAGTACTATTATTTGGGGATAACTCTGACTTGCTAGTTTCAGCACCTTACACCGAATGTTTTGATGATTTACTGGATAATACGAAGAAACTTTTAAGGGAAGATTGCCTAATAATTGTATCCACAAAAAACAATGAAATTAGCATGAAAACTCTCATTTTTGAGACAAAAGCTTTATATCTTCCTGTGATGACAGACTTTCCAAGAATGGATCACCGCAGTACTTCACATCAATAGTCTTCATTTCAAATTCACTGTGTCCACAGTTCTCATTCCACTTGAACCACATCAATGAAATCAACTCCCTTTTGAAGCATGTGTAGTGATCTTCCTCTTCAGGTGAATCAGCAGCAACCAATCCATAAGTGTAAACTTTTCTCTTTTGATCTGGTCAGAACGCAAGGCCTATTGCCTGGTGGCATACTGATAGATTAAGTTGAACATCCAAATTTATGATGCAACCACTAGAGATATTCCTTCCCCACATGCTTTAATTGAACTAAAGAAGACTTTCGTATCAGCATAACTATTAAAGCGTTCCATGGACCACACCCTGTACTTAGAATTCGAATCACCAGCTATCATAAAAGTTTCTTTTTACGGTCTCCAACCCTTTACCTTCATTGATAATCTCTTCAAGAGTTCCAAGGGATGTGGTCCAGAAAATTGATTCTGAGAGATATTCACAAAGTTCAATGAGTATATCTCAATTGGCTAACAATTCTGGTTCCCCTCGAGCATTTTTGCAGCTTTCTTGGCTTGGAACAGAAGACAGAATTTACAAAAAAAAGCAGTCATTCCACTCCTAAAAATTCCAAAAACCATACTGTCAAACAGACTTGCATACACTGTCTAGTGGAGTCCTTGAACATAAGTGAAGAAAACGAAGCTTCAAAATCATCCGTGAGAAAGACTGAGACTAATACATTTATGAATTGGTTTTCTTTTTTGATACTATGATTTAGAACTAGTCACAGTCAAAAGTTTGACTTTAGTTTAAAGACTGTAGGGATAAAGGAAAGAAGATGGTTTGGCTCATTAGGCAAACAAAGCTTTCAGATACAGAAGACTTGAAAATAAAAGTTACTGGAAGAAGGAGAAAACAAAGAGATGTAGGCAGCCATTCCTACTGTTTATTTGTCTAAAAATCCATACGTAAGACACAGCCAGGGGTAGAAGATGAAGAATTAGTAGAGATATAGGAATGGTACTCTGGGTCTTTTAGTTGCATAGGAATCGATGAGGGAATAGATCAGTTTTCCCTGTATAGTAGAGAAATGTTTCAAAGTTGATCACACCCACTTTTGGATCTAATTATTAGAGGCTGCTTCAAACGAACCAATATGTGCTAGTTTCAACTCTAATCAAGGTTTTTAGGAATTTGGCCTCATAATAGATGACACTCAAGACAAAAACTTATTGAATGCCCACTAGCGCTTCACTTAAGCTGCTTCAAGGGGTATGGCAGCATCAGATCAGCATCTTCATGAGTAAGAGTGACAACAAGCACCAAGCTTCCTGAATGCCCTTCCTCTGTTGCTGTGGCGATTTTTATCTACTGCACTTTTTTCAATATCACAACACTTAAATAACTTTCTATTGGATGTGTTTTTTTGACAAACCCCATGTTTTATTACAAGGTCTCCTTATACCCCAATTACTTGCAAACTATGAAGATCATCAAAGATCATTTAGACATTAACTATCACTTAAATAGCAAAACATGAAACACCATTTTAGTATCCCTCATCTTCTTTTTTAGACTTTCTAGACTGTCTGAGTTTGAGATTGTAATTCTTTAGGAGTAGGCCAATACAGATTGTGTATTTGATCTACTTCCTCTTTTGAATAAAATTGTGTTACTTAAAATAAGATGGAACACCATTTTACATCATTCATTTTCCAATCATATAATTAAATATTCTTATCCAATGCGCCCATGCTATTTCATGATTCATTCACAAACTAGTTTATTCAAGTTGATAGAATCAATAGTAATAATTCAATAACAATTGCCATTATATTCCTAAACTCAAGAAATTACAAAATAATTAAATAAATAATGGCAACACCAGCTTTTCTGCTGATTATATTAGATGATTGCATTATTATTAAAGGTCTTTTGAAATCTTAATATTTAACATTTAAAGTTTATCTCATTAAGAAAAATGACAAATATCACTACTATATGTCCTTAAAAGTCATATCTACCTTGCACAAGCACATTTCTTCCAAAGCATGAATACTTCCTTGATGGAAACCCTTTTATATTTGATGTGTGTGGACATGAATGAGATGCATGCCATAGAAAATTATCCTAATTTGAAAAATCATCTAAAAAGTATCTAGACTAAGCTTAAGCTGAGTATCCAGCCTCTGTGTTTGTACTACATAAGCTTATATCTGAATGGCATGGTTATTTACCAACAAGTTAAGATAATTCATTAGGTTTTAGAATATAGCATAAATGTGGTCATTGTTGCTAATTTTGCTTGCAGATTTGAGGTGGCACTTGCACTTTTTTATGTGTAAGGTTTTTTGACTTTGCTGGTGACTTGAAACCCTCACTTTGTGTATTATAGAATCTTCTATCATTGAATTTTTGCTAAAAATTTTGAATTCTTCCAATATTCATTTTAGATTTAATTTAAGTTCATGCTACTATGTTAGGAGTTTTTTGTTGATCCTTCGACTGATGAACACACAATAGAAGATGTGGAAGAGTGTAATCATTCTTTTATCCTGAAGGACGATCTCGGTTATGTCTGTCGCATTTGTGGTGTTGTTGACAAAGGAATAGAAACCATATTTGAGTTCATATATAGTAAGGTATGGGTTTTCACATTTGAATGTCTTTCGCAATATTTTATTCTGTAGTTTTAACTATTCAATTTGTATGTTGTTCATCAAGTAGATCTGCATTTAGATACTCTTAAGGCCTCAAGCTGGGAATGTAATAAACGAACTGAATTCTTGATCGGACATCATTAGTGTGGCGTAGATGTAACTAATTGGTAACTATATCATCTTTTAATGGGAATATTTGGCATGGCTACATAGTTGAAAGTAATACATTTGGCTTCCTCACCTAGCTAAATGTTTTCAAATAATTTAAGACAGTCACAAATTTCTGCAATAAAGTTTTACTTCATCAATTTTGTTGTTGCTATCTTTAAACAAATGTTTCTGAGCTTTGTGTATTTCTTGACTAGGCTGCTATTGATTCCTAATTGGATGCTTTATTTAGTGATGGTCTTTTATTACAGTGAATTTTTTCTTGATATACATGATCCATTGATAGTTTCTTAGTTTTTCATTTAAAATCCCTGATTAAATGATCTACTTGGATCCAGATATTAAGAGTTTTGATGCCATTTCTACTAATTGTCCCCTTAGAATTTTTTTAACCCTTGATCTGTACCTGCCCCAAATTCCAGGGCAAAAGGAGTACACGAACTTACATGAGTGATGCTCGGAGTACCAACAGCATAGGGTCAAATCAGAGTTTACCACTTGGAGTTAAATCTTCTGCTGATGATCTAATGGAAACTGAAATTTCTGCTCATCCTAGGCATAGGAAGCAAATGAAAGCCCATCAAGTGGAGGGCTTCAATTTTCTTTGTAGCAACCTGCTAACAGATAATCCAGGAGGCTGCATTTTGGCCCATGCTCCGGGTTCTGGAAAGACATTTATGATTATAAGTTTCATTCAGAGTTTCCTAGCCAGGAATCCCCATGCTAGGCCACTGGTTATTCTACCTAAAGGCATCTTGGCTACATGGAGGAAAGAGTTCCAAATATGGCAAGTTGAGGACTTTCCGTTGCTTGATTTTTACAGTTCAAGAGCAGATAGTCGATCTCAGCAGCTGGATGTATTGAGACAGTGGGTAGACCAGAAGAGCATCCTATTTCTTGGGTATAAGCAGTTCTCTACCATTGTTTGTGATAATGGAGCTAGCAAGGTGGCAGCTGATTGTAAGGAAATTCTACTGAAGGTCCCATCCATTCTTATCTTAGATGAAGGTCATACTCCAAGGAATGAGGACACTGATATGCTTCAGTCCCTTGCAAGAGTCCAAACACCTCTCAAAGTTGTTCTTTCGGGTACTCTTTATCAAAATAATGTGAAAGAGGTATTCAATATTTTGAATCTTGTTCGTCCAAAGTTTCTTAGATTGCAAACTTCCCGAGATGTTGTTAAACGCATTATGAGCAGAGTACAGATATCAGGTGTGAGGAAGAATTTAAAAGTTGGCATGGATTCAGCTTTCTTTGACTTAGTGGAGCATACGCTGCAAAAGAAGGAGGAAAACTTCAAGAGGAAAGCAGCTGTCATACAAGACCTCCGTGAAATGACCAAGCAAGTCCTCCATTACTATAAGGGAGATTTCCTAGAAGAGCTTCCTGGACTTGTTGATTTCAATGTAATACTCAATCTCAGTGCAATACAGAAAATTGAAGTTGAAAAGTTGAGGAAGTTGGGTAACTTCACAAGAAATTCTGTCGGTAGTCTTGTCTATATGCATCCACAGTTGAAATATTTTTCAGAGAAATATCCATCTACTGGAGACAAAAGTTTAGTCAATGATGAGAAGATAGATGAATTGTTAGAAAAACTGAATGTGAGAGAAGGAGTAAAAGTGAAGTTCTTTCTTAATATATTGGGCCTTTGTGAATCGGCTGGTGAGAAGCTTCTGGTTTTTAGCCAATATATCTTGCCCCTGAAACTCTTGGAGAGATTATCAATGAGGGTAAAGGGTTGGAGACCTCAAAAGGAAACTTTTTTGATAACTGGTGATTCAAATTCTGAGTACAGGGAGTTTTCCATGGAACGGTTTAATAATTCTGCAGATGCGAAAGTCTTTTTTGGTTCAATTAAAGCATGTGGGGAAGGTATATCTCTAGTGGGGGCATCTCGCATCCTAATTTTGGATGTTCATCTTAATCCATCAGTAAGCCGCCAAGCAATAGGGCGTGCATTCCGACCAGGTCAAAAGAGAAAAGTGTACACTTATAGATTGGTTGCTGCTGATGCACCCGAAGAGGAAGATCACCACACATGCCTCAGAAAGGAGTTGATTTCAAAGATGTGGTTTGAGTGGAATGAGAGCTGTGGACACACCAACTTTGAAATGGAGACTCTTGATGCCAAGGACTGTGGTGATCCATTCTTAGAAAGTCTGTCATTGCAGGAAGATATAAAGCTTTTGTCTCAAAGGTTAGAGTTTGGTGCTAATTTCATTGTTTTTCATGTATACAATTATTAGGCAATCTGACCTTAATAGTTTATTCGTATTTTCAGGTAAACCATCATTATGTTTGGTATAAGGTGCTTTGATGGATACATATAGTCTCAGTCTTTCTCACGGGTGATTTTGAAGATTCCTTTTCTTCACTTATGTTCAAGTGCTGCACTAGACAGTGTATGCAAGTCTGTTTGACAGTATTGTTTTTGGAAATCTTAGGAGCGGAAAAACTGCTTTTTTGTAAATTCTGTCTTCTGTTTCATGTCAATAAAAGCTGTAAATTTTTAGTTGGAGCCAGAATTGTTGAGAGATACTCATGAGCTTTGTGAATATCTCTGATTTAATTTTCTGTTACCATTATGTCAGCCAAGATATGATAGATGTATAGGGAACAGTGGATTCGGATGAGAAAATATGCTAGCTATGCATTTTGAGGTTGCCAATCGAAGAGGGTGTATTACAGCCATTTTGAATGCCTTTTAATGCTGTATCATATTCCACTATTTGCAATGTTGTGTGTATGACTAACACTAGGCATTTTGAGGTTGCCAAAATGCCAATGGAAGATGGTGCGTTACATGAATTTTGAATGCAACATCTCCAATCGTACTGTCAAATCTTCGTGGTCCCATCCAACAACAAAAAGTGTCTGATTGTGTCCAAAAGAGATATCAAATCTAATGTGTCATTTGGCATTACAGTGGCAGGCATCAAATTTGACACATCGCCATCAATTCTTTTTTTCTTTTTTGACATCTCCAAAGGAGATGCTCTTATAATGTTGTACCATATTCCACTGTTTGCAATTTTGCGTCTTTAACTAACACTGACAGTAATGGCACACAAGTAGAACGAAGAAACTTCCCCAACTCAGCAATGTATTGCACATGTCCATTGTCTAGGCATGTTGAAAATCTTGTGATAGGGGCTGCCTTATGAAGTAGGGTTTTTATGTCGTCCAAGAGCACTCTCCATTATTAACTGGTGGTCTTGTCTTGATATTTTGGTGAGGTTTCTCTTTGATTCTTCATTTTGGTGAGAATTCTCTCTTGAATATTTTGGCCATATTCAGATAAACCGAATTGGCAATTGTGAATTGAAAGATGAAGCTCTAATAGAGCCTGTGACAGTTTTGCCCTGGGTTTTATTAGAAGAAATTTTAGTTGAAAAAGCCATTGGCAATCTGTTTATCCCACTCCAGTGGACTGGAATATCTTTTTATACATTTTATAATGAACTAGAACCCTGTTCAGAGTTTGGATAAAACAACCCAAAAAGAAAAACAAAAAACAAAACAATATATAATAAAAGATTATGACAAAATATCCAAAAATAATAATAATCTCAATTTCCCGTCACATCACTTTCACATAAATTCATTACTAACATAATTTTTATTGTGCACTAATCATAGTACGAAACCCCCACACCCAGCACAAAAAAGAAATGATAAAGTTAAAGTAGCCTCTCTGAAGATATGAAAAATGTAAGAAACCCTCTTATTTTTATAATGACATTCTAACCCCCGAGGTTTTGATTTATACATAATAAAAAAACTGTCTTATAACCACTTATGTCCATTACAAATTAAGTCAAAATACATATTTTTCAAATTAAATTCTCATGTAGAATAACCTCAAGATAATGCTTATTAACCGAATTGATTATATGATAAAGAATTTTTTTTTTTTAAATAGAATAACCATAGGGATAGGGAAGGGGGTTAAGTGTCATTTTAAAAAATAAAAAGGACTTTTTGACATTTCCTCAACCCACAAGGAAGATTAGCGTAATTTATACACACAAGATATCACCAACTCCACCAATCAAACTTAAAGATGTCATTATCCACACATCAAACTAACAATCATCCAATTTCTAATCATCTTTTATTTAAAATATTAACATCTTTCTTCTTCAAACTGAGATAGGAACTAATTGTACAACTTTTCTTCCACATATCAAACAAAAAATATGTATCTTTACAAATATGCTAATCTTCCAATCAATTCCTTGATATATTACAACTGTGTTATATATATCTCCATATTTGGAGGACTGCAATCTTTCTATTACCATTTCCAAGCATGACCAATACTCCTGAAGGAACATACTATAAGCCTGGCAATTACTGTTCCTCTAGCAAGCAATAATAGTTCAAAAATCGCAATCAATATTTTTTCACACTACAAAATCATGTAATAGATGGGAAGAACTAAACCTGTGTTGCTGGTTACCAGGATTCATGCATTCAAAATCTGCGGTTTCAGCCCCTACAGATGATGCTGCAGCACTGTAAATTTCATCCCCTCTCATCGAAATGAAACTGTGATGGTTCCCACTAGACATAGGTAGGCTACCATCCTCGCAGTGCTGCAACCCCAATGTGAGAGACACTCCACTTCCACCCCCGAACCTCCCCAACTCCGAGATGTTATATGCAGCCATGAACCTTTCACTGGCTGTATCAGACTGCATCATTGCATCCGGGAAGAGACTACAGTCATCCACACTAGGCCTTTGCTCCTCCCTTCGCTTCACTAAACCATATTCGTTTTCGGCTTCTCCACGAGTCCCATTATGGAAACTGATGACTCCACTGGACCCTGCCATTTCTACATCAGGAACATGATTGGATTTGGAGTCCATGAGTTGACCAGTGCTACATCTTTCAGTGGGTGTTGAACTTGCACTTTGTTGCAAATCTTCCCCTCTATCCTCAGAAGTCCTGTTATCACCTTTTGTTGCCTTGGCTGCATTTTCAGATGAAGAATTTGAGTCCATCTCCACATCTCCAGTCTCTTCTTTGTACATCTCCTCTACCATGGGCTTCCAGAGACGCACACGTGCATTTATAAACCAGTTTGAGACCTAAGCCAACTCAAAGATGTCCCCAGTTTAGATAGATAAAACACACAGAACCAATGCATAGTCCTTCAACACAGGATATATTTTAATCAATAATAAGGACCTAGACCAAATAAAAGATAAGCCAAGGAGTAAATGACAATGCTCCAGTTATTTTTAGATCCCAAGTAGTACTCTTAATTAACATCTTCTCCGCATAAAATGGCATGCATTGAAATAAAAGTAGACACAATAATTGACCTCTTTGAATGAATTAATAAAACCATATCCCACCTACTTCGTAGAGGTAATTCAAAATTTTCCACATTATGCTGTACACAAGGTCATGCTCCCAGTAAAACAATCGGTGCTGATGTGTTTTCTACATATAGTCATTGCTGTGTTACTAATAAAATCACCAGAGTAAAAACATATGTTTCTTCTCTAATGAAGCTCTAACAGATTTGAGTTTATTCTTCAACTTTCTCTGCATTATTCTGCATGTCCTTAGGTACCCAACCATTGACTTCTCAACTTCAATTTTTACTACCATATTCTCCCATCTGAGTCCTCTTTTTTTTTTTTCTTTTTCTTTTTTTTTTTCTTTTTTCTTTTTTTCTTTACAGGCTACAATTTTCAAATGGAATGCATATCAAAACACAAAAGCACCTCATATTCAACCCCACAAATTGCCGGATAACAAAATTAGATGGTTTTACCTGACTTCTAGTCAGGCCTGTCTGCCTTGCTAGCATGATCTTATCAGAATCCTTTGGATAGCTGGCAAACAACAAATTAAGAAATTAGTTTAAATTATACACTAATGTATCTTGCCAAAAAATATGAAACTATGAAAGGGGGAGTGTAGTGTGAGAGGGCTTACGGATGAAGGAAATGCTCAAAGAGCCAAGCACGAAGAATTGAAACAGAGCTTTCAGGCAGCCCCCTTTGTGGCCTCCATGCATGTTGCTGCATCATACCAAGCTGCTGAAGAGTCCTTTGTTGCCTGAGCTGCTGGTCCACGTATCGGAGGCGAGTTATTCCAACTCCTCTACTGCTTCCTGAAGTATCTTGCTCCCCAAGGCTTTTACGGGTTGCTCGAATTTGGCCAGTGATTGCATCACGCAAGCACCGAAAGTGGCGAGAGATAGTCTGGAGTGCAAGGGCTGTGTATGGTTTAGCTGCCCCAGATCCCGCAATCATATCAAAAGATGACACCACAATCTGCATCTGATGATAATACTGTTTGTACCTTCTATCAACCTGTGACAAGAAAGTGATGACCATTAGACCTTGTGGAAAAAAGATCTCAACTCCTTGAAATATTGTAGAGAGAAGTATGAAATCATGGGAATGCATTGTAGCCTACACAGTAGTTTTATCATACTACAACAATGATAAAAATACAGTAGTTTTACTACAGTAGTTTCATCATATTATATAATAGACAGATTACAAAAACAAAGAGAGCAGCCAAAGAAAATTAGATGAACTCCTCATAGTTTAATCACATAGATCCATCTCACACACACCGACAGATACAAAGATACAAAGGAAAAGAGAGTCAAAACACAAATGTCACAGTATTTATTGAATTAAAAAAAAAAAGGTTCAAAAGGACTATACAGTGCATAACTTTCATGTATCCAATTTAACATTTTTTAATATGAATGTCGGAGGCTAAAGTAAGTTAGGTACAATTTATCAGCATGATTTCAGTAATGACACCAAACATGGCCCAGCAGAATAGTTATTAAGAGTAAAGCAATTAAATACAGTCTACAAAACAGTAAAACATCTTTCTTTTAAAGTTGAAACAGTCAGCAATAATAGTTGACATTTAGGCATTATATTATATAACAGACATATTACGAAAACACAGAGAGCAGCCAAAGAAAATTAGATGAACTCCTCGTAGTTTAATCACATAGTCCATCTCACACAGACTGACAGACACAAAGATACAAAGTAAAAGAGAGTCAAAACACAAATGGCATAGTATTTATTGAAAAGGGGTTCCAATTTCCAAAGAACTCTACAGTGCATAACTTTCATGTATCCAATGCAACATTTTTTAATGCGTATGTGAGAGGCTAAAGTAAGTTAGGTACAATTTAACAGCAATAAGGTTCAGTAGTGACACCAAACATGGCCCACCAGAATAGTAATTAAGAGCACGCTATTAAATGCAGTCTGTAAAACAGTAAAACATTAAAAATAAAAAAAAGGCAAGCTCTTTTAATCAATACACGTAAAATGAGAAATAATCAATTAGTTTCATCAAACAACTCCATTAACTTGCAAACACCAAGAGACCTGAAACATGATCAGAAAAGAAACAGATAATGAACTGCTGGAAAAATGGTTTTACAATGCCGACCCATTTAAAGCATCCAATGCAAAAGCTTAAGTTAATATGTGGAGAGGCCAAACAAGTACATATACCCATAACCAAACCAAACACACACCCAACCGATGTGGGATTCCTTAACACCCTCTCTTGCATCCTGACCCAAGGAAAACCGAAACAAAGACCCAATGACCCAATTGAAATTGAAACAAAGACAAACAGGTTTGGCACCCCAAAAGTATAGGGTAATAAGTGGAGAGGCCTAACAAATACATATTCCCATAACTAATCACAACCCCAATCCCCCCCTTCCCCCATGTTCAAGCTTAAAAAAATCGAACCAAGACAAATGAGCCAATCACCCAACCGAAACCGGAACAAAAACAAATGTGCATGGAGTTCAAGAACAATCAAATTGAGCTCCAATACAATGTTAAAGCATCCAACTCAAAAGCTTAAACTAGTAAGTGAATAGGCATAACAAATAGATCTATCCATAATCAAGCACACACCCCACCAATATGTGATTTCTTAACAAACTTATGTCTCTTTTAGCCACCTTATTAAAGAAGTAGGAGCAAAGCAAATTATTACGCAATCAGGCTTCTCTTACAATAGACATCCTCACAATTAACACTCAATGATGTTGGGAATACATCATCTTGCATCGATTATCAATAATCCGACAGAAACTCAAGGAATAGAGCTTCAAAAATCCTTTCTTACCAGCAGCAGCAATCAACAACAATATCAACAGGCAATTGAGCACCCATATGCTTGTTTACACATCATAGCAAATACAAAAGAGGGGTGAGAGTAAGAAATAAAAGGAAAAACAACATGGTTCTAACTTTTCTTGGCCTTTTGTTGTACATGCTTCCATTGAACACTAATAATAATATCAAAGCTCAGAATATAAGATTTACCGCATTGGGACTTAAAAGTACCTAATGACTCAAGCATGCGGTTGGGAATGTGGAAAATTGACCGGAGTGACTAACTATTAAGGTAATTTCCATTTTATCACAAGACAAAAAGATGCCCCATATGGAACTATGGAAGAATACACTTAATTTTTAATATGTTACTAAAAATTCAAGTGTTAATAGATTGTATTCTAAGAAGAAAGAAAAGTTAGATCAGTTTGCTTACTCATCTGTTCTTATAGGTTGGTTAGTAATGTCACCTTTACCCAATTTACAGATATGAACCATACATAGGAAACTTGTTACACCAGAAAAGTTTGAACATTCAGATGTCAACAAAAGTTTGGTGCATTTAACTTGCTGCACATTTCATCCTCTAATGATCCATAGAAGGTTCACACAACAATTTAAGTCATTCCTGAATTTCACATCCACCTGAAAGCTCCACCAGACATGACTTTCTCTTCAAGCTTCTTGGAACGTTTAGGAAATGTGATAATAACATTCCATTTTTAAGCATCCAAACTTAGACAACAATACAGAATACCGTTATCTATGCAACACCAACACATATCTCCCAATATCCATTTTGGCTGAATGCACCTTCTTGTGACAAAAATGGTTGAACACCAAATACTTGTAAGTCGATCATTGAGAGATAAAATCTACCAACTTTTGGCCAAATCAGCATGAAATTCTAAAACCAGATCCTCCAGTTGGCTAATTCTCAATCATATATATTTTTTTCCATGTTCTCTAATACCAATTGTTCTTTGGAAGTACTCAATTTGGAAAACATTTGATGAAAATGTATTAAAATTTTCAATAATGAAGATACTTAATAATACCATCTCTTTACCACTTCTTACATATATGCATGGTGCGCTAACTTTCTCTTATACAAGCCACACAGTGATTAAATAAATCTCAACTATTCACAAAACATGCAAGTGTGCACAAAAACACAATTTTTATCACAGTAGGAGAATCAACATACTAATCAAATAGAGCAAAAAAATATCTGAATATCAGATTCGCTAAATTCAGTTTCGTATACTATAAAAATAGTCCACTTCATGTCAAATTACCAATAGGTAAGATAGAAAATGTAATTATCTAAAGATACATGGAAACTATTGTATTGGTCTTACCTCATCTGACATGGACAACAATTTTGTCAATTTGTTCTGCAGATCTTGTTTTTCAGCATGAGAAAGCTCACATGGGGAGTTCCCAGCTGACTCTTGAGGGTTTGAAGACGCTCCACTTGTTGGTGGCAATGCATTTTCATTTTTTGATCCCCCATCACCCTCCTTTGAACTCTTTTCATGCGTGCTTTCATTTTTCATATCAGCCAGCTTTAGAGCTTTGCGGACATTAACCACTTCATCAAGCAGTTGTTGTGCTGCCTTGAGATATTTAGAATTGGGAACATTTCTCACTATGGTTGGCATCCCATACGGAGATGAATCCCCTTTATTTAAATCTTGATTGCCTCCAGGGAAACCAGGTGGCAAGTATTCAGCATTTCTCAACTGCTCATCTCTAGAAGAGCCATTCCTGTCACCACTCTCACCCGAAATTGACGAATTAGGACTCAAGAAAGCAAATCCTGGATTAGGATTCCGATATGGGATAGATGACATTTGAATTCCCGATGGCATTTGAGTACTGAGGCTGAGGGATAATCCCTGACCCTGCAAGTTTTGTCCACCATGAAGAATGTTGGAAGGGCCACCCATTGCATGTGTAACTAGCATCTCATTTCTACCCTCCCTCCATGCATTGAAATCATGCTCCACAATGCGTGACCCACCAAGATTAGACAAGATTTCTTGTTGCTGTGGAGTGGAATTTGAAGCACCCAACGATGGAATTTCCATGCAATTGTTTTGCTGCTGAGAATTCCCAGCCAAACCATCCGAGTATGACCCAGAGTTCATATACATCATCATATTACCAGGAAGAACTGGTGCTTCTGCATATGAACTAGGCAAATGTTCCCTTAAATAAAGCATCGTTTCAGCATCTCTTTGATTATTTGTAGGGTAAAAAGTTGCCATATTTTTCAAATCTCAAAACTTTTCCACCTGGTTATTTGATTTCAATTACATAGTCACCAGGGAACTGAAAAAACCCAATCAAAACAGCTTCATGTTAAAAACATTTCTTAATATGTATAAAAAAAATAAATTAATAAACAATGACTCTTGGAGGTTTGAGTTTAAATCCATCAGTTTTCAAATTCAGTCTTACAACAAACATATATATATATCGATTTTTTTTTTCTCTAATTACATCTCATGCAATCTATATATAAGAGAAAAATTCACTGACAATCCCACAAGCAGATACAATTATGCATTGTTATCCATTATCATTAAGAGAAAACCAATTTTACAAATACATATCATATTTTTTTTTCTCTAATTACATCTCATGCAATCTATATATAAGAGGAAAAATTCACAAACACTATACCGCAAGCAGATAAAGTTATGCATTGTTATCCATTATCATTAACAGGAGCACTTACTGGTAGGAAAACAAGTTCATAGTCACAACACTCAACAGTAGACAAAAACCATAAATTTAAGGGTCAGACATAAAAGAACTATATATCAAACGAGCTATCTTCTTTTGCATGACATTATAGTCATGTATAAATGAATTTATTACTTTTAAAAAAATAAAATAAATAAATAAAAAGAAGAAAATTTCTACACAAGCATCAACAGTGAGCAATATTCCATAATGATTAAAGGAAACCCTCAAAACAATCTGAGAAGAAAGTGAGTCAAATAAATTCCATTTATCACAAAGTTAGCAAATTGAACCCATCCCCCACTTACATACATGAGCAATAATGATCCCCCCCAAAATTCAGAAACAAACCCCCCTAAAACAAAACATTTAAAACAAACCCATTATTTTGAAACACATAAACAAGAAAAAAATAAAGAGGGAAAAAAAACATAAATTTACAAGCAAAAAATGAAAGGATCAAAGAAACACACAAAATAAAAAGGTAGGAATAAAAAAGACAGACAAATCACCTTTATAATAACTCAGTATATGTTGATTAAAAATAATAAAAAGAACTGGATGAAATTCATTTCCATATCATCATCAACATCATCATCTTATCCAGCACTAAATATATAGATAGATAGTGTGTGTGTGTGTGTGAGAGAGAGAGAGAAAGAGAGAGAGAGTTACAGAAATATTTATAGCTCAGAAGCTAAAATAATGGGGCTTAAAAAAAGTCAGAGAAATGAGAATAAAAAAACACCTGGAAACCCGTAGTAGTTGTGGGTGTTGTGGGGAACAACAAAGCTTGGAGACACAAACCGATCCGAAGGAACACAATCCTCTCCAAACTAAACACTTTCCGATCCCAAGACTCCACAAATACAACAACACAAAGCCTCACTTTTCACTGAAATTTTTTGTACACAAAAAATACAGCAACAACAATTATAGAACTAATAGTTAAAGTAAAATTAAGAAGACCCAGAAAAGTAAAAAAACTGTTTTTTGAGGAAATTATAAAAAGAAGAAAGATGATATAATTCAAAGAGCTATGAATGAAAATTTTCACTTTAGCTCTTTTTTTCTAATCATATATTCTCCCATCTATGATTCCCATCAATCCCCACGTGAGACTCACACATATACAACCCTCTCTCTATCTCTCTCTAAAAGTTTCTGTGAGAAACTCAAAAGAATGATAACTTTCTCTTTCTATCTCTTTCTCTGTCTCCTTTTTCTAAAATAGAACTTTTCTCTTTTTGGGTTTGCTTTTTTTCTTTTTTTCTTGTAAGAGTTTGGTGGTGATGGTGGTAGTAGTACTTGAGTTGCTATTGCTTCTTCTTCTTCTTCCTCTTCTTCTTCTTGAGCTTGTTCTTTGCTGGTGATACAAGTATTTGGTTAAGAAGCTCTATCTCTAACTACCAGTTGGTAGACCTAAACCCTCTCTTAAACCCATAACCATCTCTCTTTCTCTCTCTCTCAACCTCTGGCTGTCTCTCTCATCTTTGAGCATGGAAGGTCTGGCTTAAGGCTTTGCTGCAATATCCACCATATACACTATATTCTAATCTTTTCCTTTTTTTATTTTTCTTTTTTTAACTCTAGCTTCTATTCAATTTTATTTTATTTTTTTATATTATTGGTTTGTTTATTTTACTTATAGCATTATTTTTATATATTCTTTTGGATTTTTTAATGTGAGAGGCGCACCAGTAGGTGCCCATATCACTGCATTTGTCTTTTTATGCATTGGCTCCTGTCTTTTTTATATATTTCTGTTTCTTTCCTTATACTTTTAGGGTAATTGAAGATATACCTATGTTAGAAACAAATACTTGATAAGTTGTGATTTGAATAACAGAATTTTCAAGTGAATCCATTGCTCGGACTATTTTTATTATGTATTAATTATAACTTTATTACTTGAATAACAGCATTTTCAAGTGAATCCATTACTCGTATTACTTTTATTATATATTAATAATAAACGACTATATCAATAATTATGAAAAGAATTATACAAAATTTTATGTCCACATATTTTATAGGTAGACTCTATGAGCAAATGGTCAACATCATCCTTTGCAAGGGAAGAGGGTAATTCACTCATAGAGGGCCATGCACTATAAAGGAGCCAACATATTTCTTTCTTTTTCAAAAAGTCTTAACAAACTAAACTACACGAAATAAAGGACAATGAAGAGTGTAGATTAGTGAAAATTGTATTATGAAAATGTAGATGATCCTTTTTAAGCATAAAAAATATCTCTAAACCAACAAACCATGTTTTGTCATCTTATTTCAAAATCATAAATTATCAGAAAAATGTGAATTTTTAATCATTTTAAAATGAAAGGTATAATAATGGAGACCGAGTTTGAATTCAAAACCACATATTATGGTATTATAATAAATTATC
>BKZX01001849.1:37795-52477 GCA_014362285.1 Fagus crenata | reverse complement strand
CGAGTTTGAATTCAAAACCACATATTATGGTATTATAATAAATTATCGTCTGTCCCAAAAACTCGGTTGGAAATATGTTAAGTTAATCATTTAACCATTATCATATACTTCAAATAATTTTTTTATGCTAAATTGACAAGAAAAATAGGTAGATAACGTGTATTGCTTGTCTTACTTGCTAGCTAGTGGATTTATAAGCAACATGCTCATCTTTTGAATCGAAACATAAAAAAGATAAGATCATATAAGGAATTTTTCATCTAGTGATGAGGATATTCTCTAAGGCTTCGTTTGGGAGTTTAGAGGGGAATGGAATGGAATGTAATGAATAAATTTTAAGGGAATGGAATAGAATGGAATGGAATGGAATGAATTTAATGAATGGAATGGAATGGAATGGAATAGAATGGAATGGAATGAAATGAAACTAAGTAATCTTGTTTGGATGTTTTAAAATAGAAGAATGGAATGGAATGGAATGTAAGTAACTTTGTTTGGGAGTAATATTAGAAGGAATGGAAATGAATCATTTTATAACAATATTACTATAATACCCTTTATTTTTATAAAATGTAGGATTAATCTATAGAATAATATAGAATTACCACACCATATATGACACCTTGTGATGTCACAATAATATTATAGAAATACCATAAGAGTTTATTTCTATTTTTCTGGCCCTTGCTAACAGAAAAAGAAACCAGTACAGGACAACAAGTGGTATAAAATCCGCTTAATTATAAACAAGTACAAAATCTAAGCGATATAAACTAAAATATAATCCCAATAAATGGAAATTCGAGATTCATTGTCCACAAAATAAACTTTTAAAAGAAAATTGACATTGTTAAAGGTCCATACATGGTCATTTAGAAATATAATATTATAGAAATACCATGGAAACTGAGGAAAATAAAAGGTCAAATCTATAAGGGTAATTTAGGATTTTACAAAAATATTAAGGGCATTTTGGGACGTTTGGTGAAAAAATCATTAAATTTAAATCTATTCTCTCCTATTCCTCCCAATTTTGGGGGGAATGAAAATTTGGGATTTTGAGGGAATAGGGAGGAATGAGTGTTCCATTCCATTCCCCTCACTTAAACTTCCAAACAAGGGAATGGTCTTTCCATTCCATTCCATTCCCTCCTACTTAAACTTTCAAACAGAGGAAAGGAAAGAATATTCTTAAAATATTCTTATTTTTCCATTCCATTCCATTCCTTTCCCCCCTCCCAAACGGAGTGTAAGAGTTGTATATCATACACTGCCCACAGTACTCGCCTAACCCACTAATTGGCACTACTCACCTTTATTTATATATTCTTTCCTCTTTTGTTTGGGTTTTTTTTTTCCTTATCTTTTAGATTGTTACAATGAAAAGGTATCTTGGGTTGGCTCTGTAATTCGAATAAAAAGGCACAACCTTTTGAAAAGAAATGAGATTATTTTTCCCTAGTGGTTTCCCCCTCTCCCACTTGATCTTCATTCCTTCGGAAATGTGGATTTGAATCCTCACACACACTTAGAAATTAGAATAGGTTAGTTAGGATTTCTATCTTATATATTAAAAAAAAATTGATTATTTTTCCGGACATAACTTACTCCGTAAGAATAAATTAAAGAGGAGGTGTAATTTGATGTGCATAAATAACTTATTAATCCTTTTGGCTTTCTATTTAAATACTAACATTTTAAAATTCTTTTCTTATTTATTATGATTTTTCTTTTCCATATGGGATCTAAACAGAATGCGGTTCTAAATAGAATATTGTTACTCAAGTTTAAAAAAAAAAAAACCACATACACGAATACACACATATGAACACTCCATTACAAAAAAGTATTTTTTAAAAAAGAGAATTTTGCTATATGTGAATTCAAATTTTTGTTATTAAAAAATTTGAATTTAATATTTGTAATAACCATTTGAACCAAGTTTGTAAGTTTTATTAACCAAAAAAAAAAAAAAAAAAAAGGAACAAAAGGAAATATAAACTTTGCAAGCATGACGCTTGCTAGTAAGAAAAGCATGCTGAAACTAAGGTGCAAGCAAATATTAAAAAGAACCAATAGGTCATGAACATGATTAGGAGTGTAAGCTTCACCGACACAATTGCAAGAATCGCACTGCACCACACCGCACCTCACCGTGCCAAAGCCGATCTTAATAGGTGCAGATGCAGGTGCGTGTAATAGGAAAACCGCACTATAAGGTGTAGGTGCATAAATTAGGAGAAAACCGCACCGCACCTCACCTCACCGATTACACCTTCTAGTATGTTATACTTATATACTAATGGTATATACAGGTGATGTTATGTTATATTTGTATGCTAATGGTATATGAAGGTTAGGATTATGTTATATTTGTATAAGGATGACATATATGTGCAGGTTGAAATTGGAAATTATAATTCATTCTATGAGATATGTATGTTATAATTTTTTTTCTTCTTAAATATTCAAGTTGAGATTGAAAACTATGATTTATATTTGTATGCTATAGTTAGCCAAATTTTTTAGTTGTTGTAAAGGTGGATTTTTTAAATTAAAATTGACATTTGAGCTGATCCAATCCGACTCAAATGAGTCTAGCCCAAACCACAAGACCACATTTACACCGCACCGCACCGCTCCAAAACCGATCTTAATAGGTGCAGGTGCAGGTGCGTATAATAGGAAAACCGCATTATAAGGTGTAAGTGCATAAATCCGAAGAAAACCGCACCGCATCTCACCGATTACAGCCCTAAACATGACGTCTCTACATTGTACATAAAGTTAGTGATATAAGAAATTACTAGTATATATGTGAATGAAAATGATACAAGCTTCCTGTTTCATAAATAATAATAATAATAATAATAACATGGTTTTTTTGGGGGGAATGAATCATATATGTTGGTTCAATTTTTATTTAGGCACAAACATTTGGAAACTTCTAAGTTTGAATAGTTTGAGCACAGAGTGTCTAATAAAGTAATGCTTACTTGAGGGGGGTTCGTTAATTGAAAATGCTCAAAATAGTTACAATTTTGATTTGATATTTAACGTCTAAAATGATGCTAATGTGCTGATTTCTTAATCGAGAAAAGCTTCCAATTACGACGTGCTATGCAATACAATGCTTGGATTGCATGGAATAGTCCAAAAAAATGTTCTATGTTTTAAAACTTCTGGCTATCATTGAGAATTTCATTTGTACTAGTTATAAAATCAACAGGTCTGTTTGTGATGATGGTATAAAGTGGCAAAACAGACTCATCCTCTGGCCTATTGGACCTCCAAAGGTGATGTGAAGCATTATGGACGATGATGGTGATGGGTCCTATAATTTATGTACTAAGATATACATTCTTGGCAATTCAGAACTGTTTATATTATTTGTTATTAGAGTAACATCATCATTTAATCTATATTAATAGTATTTTTATTATGTAGCAATCATAATAGATTATAAATATAATTATGACAAACATTATAAAAAAATATTATGTTTTTAGATTTATTGTACAAAACATAAATATAATTAGAAAGAAAAAAAAAGATTTAATTAAAAAAAAATACGTGGTAAGAGAGAGAGAACAGTGAATAGGAGTTGTTGCCAATTCCAGCAGCATTTCTTGTTTTAGTTTCCTATTGTATTTATTATGTATTCAATTGGCTGCTGAATTGGCTGCCAAAAAGTTTATGCGTTAGTGACCAGGAGGCGCGTTTGAATTCTTATTGGCTGGACTGCCATTTCGAGCTGGCATGTACCAAGTCATTTGCCTAAACAACCTTTTTTAGAGACATTTAAGTTAGGAATTTTTTTTTCTTTTTTCTATACCACGTTTCACAAAATGAATCGGCATTCTTTCAATTTATTTTGAAAATAGACCATTTCATTTCATAATAATGAAAGTTTATTTTTTATATATCTAATTGTGTATCTCATTACAAGTAGCAATTATTAGGCAGTAATGTAATTTCTTTATTGATTGAGTCAACACAAATTGTATTATTTTTTTAAGTCAATTTATAAATTATAAATGATATGTTTTATTATTTTCTTTGTTTGTTTGTTTATTTTTTCCAATGTTAGCGACTCCTTTTTTTCTTTTAATGTTAGTCTTCCTCTTCGCTTACTTTTAACATATCTATCTCATTTAACAAATCTATCTTATAAAAAATAAAATGAAAACATAGCCATCTCATTTATTATACTACTGCTATTCTATGCAATTAATCTTGTTCCTTTTGTATTTAATCCTTTATTCTACTATCATTCAGAAAAAAAATAATAGGAGAATAATCCTCTTGTACTTAATCCTTTATTCTACTATTATTCAGCAAAAAAAAATAGGAGAATAATGGATTTCAACATTATGTATGTCCACGCTTACTGCAAAGAATATAACAAGACAGTGGTGTCATTCGGTCATTGACATTTATCCTTGAACTTAGACCACTCCCACCTTTTATATACATTGAACCTAAATCATCGGTGCACGATTAGCGGCTGTTATTATGCGCGTATGGTTCTTCTTCGACAAATTTGTCTTTGTGTGAGCCTTGCTCCGCAGTGGGCTATTTTTCGGTGGAACGGTGTTTGCCACTCGCTCCATTTGTGTCGTGTCATTCCCCGCTCTCTCCCATTGGTGGCTCCGCCACTCGTGGGTTGTCCTCCTTCCCTCCCTCCAACCAAATCAACCTCTTCAATGTCTCACATCTGTGCCCCGACGTTCGGATCAAGTTTTTACTTTTTTCTTTCTTTCAGTTTTGGTGTTGCCCCACCACAAGCTTCTTCTCTTTGACCGAATCGGCCTCCTCAGTGCCTTATCTTTGTGCCCCGATGTCCAGATTTGAGTTTTGTTGTTAATGTTTGTGTTTGTTTACTTAGTTTTTGCTAGGTTTTCTCTTATGATAGGGTTGTGCATATCCACCACATCACCTCTATTATAGTGCTATACTTATAAATATTTTATTTGAATAATTAGTAATTTATTATTGTTTTAATCAAAATTAGGCCTTTTAAAATTTTGAACATTTAATCTTTTTTCACATTAAATTTGTGACAAATCAATGATTTGAATCATGTAATGTGCAAATGGAAATAATAGCATTCCAATTTTTTATTTTTTTTATTTTATTATTATTATTATTATTTTATAATGTAGCATAAACCATGTGTAGGTCACATAATTAAATATGTTGGCCTTTGACGGACAAACTAAGAGCAAGTTTAATTTGTCACAAACCTAATTTGTAGGTGGTAAATTGTTCAAATCCAATGTCCCAAGGACAATATTCACACTCGTGTCAAAGTCCAATGGTGATATTGTAAAGAAGAAAAACAAAACTTCATTAAAAGTTAGCAGCCACACACTTCACATGTTTATAGTGATTCACATGCTATAATTAAATGATACAAGTCTTGGATGAGATCATGAGAATCTATGCAATGCCCTTATTAACAATTGTTACTCTAACAGCATATAAGGTTCCAATGTCGAGTAAAATACAATTCGTAGCTAAAGTAGCATTTGTTAACTTTATTAGCATTTTGAAAATGTATTATTCTAAAAATTGAGTTTGGTATCAAATTGAAACCTCTACCATAGGAAAATTACATTTTAAATCCTATAGGTTGAGGGTGGTAACAAATTAAACCCTAAACTTTAAAAAATAACAAATTAAATCCTAAAGTTTTCAATAGGTAACAAATTAAAACACACTGTCAAATTGTTCATATCCTATTACATTAGCCGTTAAGTCTTTAAAAAAAAATGAAACGAGAGATGGATGGGAGATACGAGAGCGAAAGAGAGAGATGATAGAGACACTGCCCCCACTGCAGTTTGCCCTTCGATGCCACCGCGATACCGCTGTGCATCCACCCCACCGGTTAGATTTGTGTCTCTCCAAGATCACTGCCCACCCACTGCACTTGAAGTTGTTTCTATTTGCTTGTCCATAAAATATTTCAATTCATTGCACCATTCCTGTTCTCTTCAAGTGTAAGCCATTGGCTAAGGCCTTATTAGGTTTTCTACCTTTATCAGGCTTTTTATTGGGGTCTATGTCCACAATGACTGGTTGAAGTCTAAGAGTGGGTTTGGTTTAATCTGGTTCACTTCTCTTTCACTTGGTGATCGTAATATTTTGTTCTCTAATTATAATTTTGAAATTTCATGTTATTTCAAAAGAACTTGCAAAACATTGTTATATTAGAAAAATAATACACCTTGAAAGCAAATCAAAGTCAAAGGGCAAAAGGAAAGAAACAGGGAGAAAAAAAAAATACAGATTGAAAGAAACTTGATACCTCGTTTCCTTTTTTTTTTTAAGACTTAACGGTTAATGTAACGGGAATAGAACAATTTGACAGTGTGGTTTAATTTGTTACCTATTGAAAACTTTAAGGTTTAATATGTTATTTTTTAAAGTCTATGGTTTAATTTGTTACCACTCTCAAATTATAAGGTTTAAAATGTATTTTTCCCAAATAATTATGTTGAAGGTAAAAATCAATATTCTCGCACAAACACAATTTCTAATATTCCTACCAAAAAACTAATTAAGTTAGTTTATTTCTAATTAAATAATTTTGTACATAAATAAATTTATACTATAAAAAATATAACCAATAATAATAATAGCAACCTGCTCTACTCATAAAATGTTTGTTAAACATTTGTCATAAAAAAAAAAGAAAAAAAAAAAGAAGAAGAAGATGGTATTAAACCCCCATCGTTTTGCTTAAAAGACAAATCAAAACGAAATAATTATGGAGTAACTTCCAAACCCCTCAAAAATGCTAACAACCTCATTGGCACAATCCAAAGGGACGAAGAAGAAGAAATGAATAAGAAAGAGAGCCATTTTGGTAATAAACACAAACATTCATACCAAACAACAAGTCAAAAAAGAAAAAAAAGAAAGTTGCCTAGGACCAGAGGGACAGAGCCCTGAAGTTATTGGAGGGTGGTGACGTGTTAGAGTGGAAAGGGCCTAATAAATATGGTTGCTGCAAAGTGCAGAGGCAGAGGACGTGAAAGAAGGGGGCAGAAATATCACCTTGGGATTCGCGAAAAGGCAAAGGGTATCTAAAGGTTAAATAAACCAAGGGATCTAATTGGCTAAGGGATGTGAAAACACCCAGATTTGCTCTCATACGGTAACTCCTACGTGTGTATGATTCTCAAGTTGGGTTTGGGTTTGGGTTTGAGTTTGCTTTTCTGACACAAAACCTAGGCTCGGCGGATCTAACCACGTAATCATTGTACTTTGGTTAAACCAACAATTAAGATTGAACCTGGATTCGGTCTACAGAAACATAATACTATAATATATACATATTATTAATTTATTTCTTTTTTTTGGTCACAATATGTTATTATATTAAATTATTAACTTACAAGCAATCCTACAAATTATATTTTTCACAATATAACTACCAATAATTAAGATGATAATTTTTTATTAATTCTGATTTAGATTCGCTATTAATATCACTTTATTATTTAGTCATTACAGTTTGACATATCAATCGTGTGTAAAAAACTAACCATATAAGAGAAAATAAGTATTAATTTTTCAAAATTTGGAAAATCTTTTTAAACACCTACTCATAGTAATACCAAATTAGGCCATTTTTTCTTGCTTAGTTAAGACATGGCATATGAAGTGGCCCATGATTCTCAATTTTATATGCATCTAGTCTCTTATGATTTAAGGGAAAGTTCAACAAAAAATAATATTATATATATATATATATATTGATTTCTAATTGGTTTCATGTGGTATATAAGTATATTATAAGTCCCAAGGTTTCAATACCTATTAATTGGCTAATTAATCCAATAACGTTTATGTAATTTTGATGATAATCATAATTCTAAGTTATTCATAAATGATATTTTCATATAAACTTATGATTTATGTTTAAAGCATAATGTTGACTAGTGATTTAATTGGACCGACGTGGTCAATCAAATATCAAGTAAATGCAAAATCGACAAAATGCAAATTCATTATCAAGTCATCAAGACTCAAGTCAAAGGAATCAAGTTCAAGAATCATGTTCCAAGACATATGAGAAGTAAGAGTTAGGTTTTGTAAAGTTTATTAAAATTTGATCTTTAAGGCTCAACTTTAAAAACCAACTCAAAATTCAAAAGCTAACTAATTCAAAAAAATAAATAAATTAAAAGTTAAAAACCCACTCACTAATAGTTTTTGTAATTTATCCATTAAAATTTGAATGGGCCAAACCACTAACACTTGAAACAAAATTCAGAAATAGAAAATATTATCTTGTAGGAATAATACCACTTTTGTTGGCCATTTCATTAAGTTAAAAAATAAAAATAAAAATTAGAAAATTCTAAACAAGACTATCTATCACATAGTCCTATTTCTCAATTTATCTCATCATTGTTTTTCGTCTCATTTTACAACATTTGAATTATTAATTTGGTATAGTATATTAATGGAGCATTAGACATTACTAATGGAACACTAGACATTGAGCACTAGTCATTACAAATGGAGTATTAGATATTACTAATTGAGCACCGGACATGGAGCACTATATAATTTATCTCATCATTGTCAAAAAAAAAAAAAAAAACAAGGAAAAGAGAATAGAATAGAGAACAAGAGCATATAAGAGAAATCCATAGAGAAAGAAAAGAAAACATCTTTTACATCAATCTATCATTTCTCAAGCTTATATTTTCAAATCATTCAAAATCCTTGATTGAAAATCAAATTCTTCCAAATACTTATTGAGCCATATTGATCAAATCTTTAATATACTATTAGAGTGAGCAAATTGTGTACTGCTACTCTTTGAGAGAGCATTATTGTGTACAACAAATTATTTGTTGAAACGATTTGATCTTCACCCGAAAGAAGATTGTTGTTACTCTTCACCGTGTAAGGAATATTTGTAATGGTTTGATCATCACCTGTAAGAAAATTGTGAGTGGTTACTTTTCACCGTGTAAGGAAGATTTGTAAACGGTTTAATCTTCACCCAAAAGAAGATTGTGGTTACTCTTCACTGTGTAAAGAAGATTTGTAACGGTTTGATCTTCACCTGAATGAAGATTGCTAAATAGTGGATTTGGGAATCCTTGAGAAGTGTTTTTGAGGCGGGAATGTAGGCGGGAAAGCCAAACCTTGATAACAATCATTGTGTTTGATTCTCTTTATCTCTATCTCTCACTTATTCAATTGTTTATATATACTTGTGCTTGATTTCATATCATATCTATATTGCAAATTGAATTGTGCTCTTAAAATTGTTTAATCAATATTTGCTAATTGAAAATAGATTTTAATTCTATGTTTAAATCGAAAAAATTTGCCTCAACCTAAATCACCCCCTCTTAGATTGATATTTGGATAACATATATAACAATTTACCACAAGTTATAACTTATAACTGTGAATATATTACAATAATGATGTATACTTTGGATATTTTGTATAGAAGTATGCTTGTCAAATAAAAATAATAATATGCTTTATTTTATTGTGTTCTAACTATTTTCTCGAATGTAGCAGGTATGTTCTCAATTTGTTTTTTGTTTGATAAAGATTCAAAGAATTGGTATGTTCTCAATAGAATCAAAGTTTTATGTCTCACAAATCGTTGTCGATTATTATCCTAGTTGTATAATTATGACCCTTGAGAAAACAACCAAACATCACTATATATTGTGTTTTTAGCAAAGTTTCTAGAATTATTCACTTCAAAAGATGAAAGAAAAAACTTACTAAAATACGTTCATTTGTCTATTTTTCTTAAACCAAAAACATAAAACTATTTTGGTGTTCTCACAAAACAACATCTGAGACTTTGAGTTATTGTTTTTTTTTTTTTTGAAAAAAATAAAACATAAAATACTTGCTCAAAACAAATTTTTTAGTTTTAACAAAAAACCTATTCTCAAATAATAGTTGGCCGTTTTTTCAAAATAATGTTTTTTTTTAATGTTATTTTGCCAAACATGTCCCAGTTGAACTTAATTTGAAAAATGGATCTTGTTTTTTCTAAACACGAGATTAGCACCAATTTTGTATTTAACAAACACAAGATTGCTAAAACAAATTTACTCTCTCGTCCCAACGTAACCAGACAAGAGAAGACTACAATTTTTTTAAGCAATCTTGTGTTTGGTAATAGGTTAAAACATCAAACAAGCCACAAATCGTAGTCTATTGTTGAGATAGTCAAAATTATTGTTAGTGTTTCATAGACTACATTTGAAAATAATAATTTAATAATAAAAAAAGATTTTAAAATAATAGATGAAAGAGATCTGAAAATAATAAGAATGTAGATTTGTTTACCGTATTTTGAGATAATAGATATCCAAATAGATCAATAAAGTAAGAGGAAGATTTGAGTGAATAAGTGAAAATTGGGGAAGATTAAGTTGAATCTTGTTAGACAAAATTCATTTAAAAATTTTGAATGTGCGGTCACGGGGGCGCACGCGCACTGTGTAATTTTTGATGAATCTAGTCTTTACTAAAGACAAGATTCATTTAAAAAATTTGAATGTGCGGTCACGGGGCACGCGCACTATGTAATTTTAGAAGAATCTTGTCTTTTGTGTAATTTAAGTTGAATCTTGTCTTTTCTAAAGATAAGATTCGTTTAAAATTTTTTGTACAGTCATGGGCATGCGTATGTATTGTGTGGATTTTCAAATTTTGGTTCAATCTTGTCTTTAGATAAGATTGTATAAATTTTAGCAAACATTTTTTTTTTTTAGAAAAATAAGATTAATTGTAGATGTAATTGCACCCCAACTAGAAAAGCTTGGGGTGAACTAAATTTAAAATTAAATCTTGTTTTTAAACAAACAAAATTGAAAAAAAATATATCAATCTTGTGTTTTGTAAAGACAAGATTCAAATGAATCTTGTCTTTACAAAATACAAAATCTATATTTCAAATTAAATTCTATAATATCGTGTTTGGCAAATTAATAGTTCCAGCCAAGCCAAACATTTTTCATTTTCTTATTGCTCAGTAGTTTTTCACATGCCTTCATTTTTCACGAGTAGACATAGTCAACATGACCAATCAAAATGAATATAATCTGCAATTGATTAAGTTCGTACGTGAATACTATGAAAGATGATGGTATCAATTTTCTCTCTCAGCTCCTTCTCTCTTTTTGATTTACAAGATTTTTTTGGCCATTGGGAGTGCCTAGATCAATTAGCTTATTATAAGCATTAAAAACATATTGAATGTCTGTTGGTTGATTCTTGTACGCAAAAGTCTAAAATAAAAATCTTATGGGGGCCAATGGCCAATTCCCCGCCAGCATTAGAGTCTGCATAAACCAAAATACAAGCCACCTACAATTTTAAAAGCTGATTTTATATGAATTTGTAAAGTATGTACATTATTTTTAAAAAATATATATATGGGTTTTATAATTCAACTAATTCATATTTTAATTAACAAATAATAGGTGAAGGAAAAAATTTGGTTACCCCGTTGACCAGTAGGATAAAATGACACGTGGGTGGTCACGATTATATGATTAGTGGTTTGTCTTCTATGATGAACTTCTGGTATGGAATGTGGGTCCAAATTAGCTTTGGAATCAAACTATTGGAACTAATTCCCAATGGTTAATTTAGATGAGTGTGGGGATCGGTTCCCATGGGTTTGTGATGTCACCTATGACATGGATGGGACCCAATCGATAATGCCTGTGGGGGTGGGTCCCATGTTGGAAGCAAAGTCTAGGAGGTATTTTGTCTGTGTCTTGGTTTTATGATGAGGATGCATTGGGACACACTGCTGTTTTTTAACCTAACCTCACTTTTGGTCACTGCCACTTTAACTCTGTAGGTTTTGCTTTTTCATCAGAACCAGAAAGAAACAAAGCCCATGCTCTATTTCTTGTTTCTTTAGTAGTACTGGGTGAATCTTATTTGTTCTGTATCCCCATCATGAAGTGATTAAAAATCTCCTTGACATGCCATGACTAACAAAGAGGCCAATCAGATCATCATAGTTATACACTGAGCAAAAAAGGGAAAAAAAAAAGAAAAGATCATCATAGTTATTTCATATTTGGTTGTACTATAATTTTGGATTGTCCTTTTTTTATTTTTTATTTTTTTTAAGGGTGATATACATGCGAAAGAGGGCCAAACTTGTGATTTTTTTTTTTTTTGATTAAATATGATTATTCTGAAATTTATTTAAAAAATGGATTGATTCAAATTTCAGAAAGACGACTTTTGATTTAAAATCGTCTTTGTCCAAATTTTTCTTAAATTTAAAACACGTAAAAATCGTATTTACAAAAGATAACTTTTAGATAAATTTTTTGGAAATCAGACGTGAAAGTCTTTTGACCAAATTTTTCTTAAATGTAAAGAACCCGTGTTTTAGATAATTTTTTTTGAAATCAGATGTGAAAATTGTTTTTACAAAAGATAACTTTTGATAAAAAATCGTCTTTTTTAAAGACGATTTTGAATTAGTCTATTTTTTAAATAAACACCATAAGAGTCATGTTTGGCTAAAAAAAAAAAAACATTTTTTAGCAAGTTTGGCCTGAAAAAGAGATGCTTGAATTTATGTTTGGTGTAAAATTTAGTTAAAATTTTCAGGTAGATTCTTTAATTAAACTTAAATATATAGTTAAGTTAACTAATGTCTTACAAATAGTGTTATCTTTTACTAAACGATAATTAAATTCAATCGTGTGATTTATTGACTTATACAATTATATAGTTGAATTTAATTAAAGAATTTGAGATACAACATCTAAAGAACTATGTTTAAATTTTGCTTGGTGTAAAAAAAAAAAAAATATCTAAAGCATTTTTTTTGGGCAAAAATACACTTTTAGTCCTTATATTTTGGGAGTGTTTTCATTTTAGTCCTTATGTTTTATAATGTTTCATTTTCGTCCTTGGTGTTTTGGACATATGTTATATTTGATGAGAATGTTTCAAAAAAAAGAAAAAAGGAAAATAAAGAGGGTAAGGACTCAAATGAACCTGTATTAAAAAATCAAGGACTAAAATGAAACGTTAGAAAATATAGGGATCAAAATGAAAATATCCCCAAAATATAAGAACCAAAAATATATTTTTGCCCTTTTTTTTTTTTTTTTTTTGTTCTTTAGATATTGTATTTTAAATTCTTAAATTAAGAGAGAGATTGTAGTAGAGAGATTTTATTTATTTTAAAAATATATACAGACCATTGAGTCAAATCCTATAAATTTGGTAAAAAAGGGGATAATTTGGAAATGCCTCAATTATATAGTTTCATTTTGCAAGAAAACAAGTAATGAAAAAAAAAAAAAAAAAACTGGTCCCCGTATACGCATTGAAGGCCACTTTCCTGGTTATTTATAGTAACTCATTTCTAATGCAAAGTATACTTATATGGGTCTGGCTCATCACCTTCAATTAAAAAGTCTCCCATTCCCTCCCATTTTTATTCGGATGAATGACACGTGTTAAGTACAAAATCTAACGGTAAAAAATAAACTACACTCAAAGCTATTGTTTCTCAGTAAACCACATCTTTCTCCAACAAAACCCATCGCCAAGATGATGCTGTCCACTGCCAAAGCCCTCCGCCACCTACTTCGTCGGCCACAATGGGAGATTTTAATTGGAGGTGAGCCGGACCCTACTTATATACATTGATGGTAACCTTGAATTCATGTATTAAAAAAGCTACCACATGCTGAACACGAAATGGAAATAGGCCAAATAAATATGACGTGGTTCACCCAGTGGACTGAATAATTTCTCCTCTTTAAGACATTACGGCAATCACCAATTTAAAACTAAATTTAGCATTTTTTTTCAAAAAAAAAAAAAAAAAAAAAAACACAAAATTTAGCATATATATAATTGTGGGAAGTATAACAATGTTCTTTCTCTCCTATGATAGGTATTTATTCCGTTTATACATTTTCTATAAAGAAATTATGGAAATTACCAATTAACAACTACATTTAGCTCTAGGCATATCCTTTCCATTTATTAATGATATATTCTCTTTGGCTTCGTATGTATATATTGATTATATTCACGGTGCATTCATTGATCGATTAGAAATTTCCAAAGCCAACTGTTGGCTTCTTTTGTACCATAAAATTCAATCAGTGTACACATGGGCCAAAAAGCCAGAAATATCAGTATGGGCTTATTAAAGCCTCAGTGAATGTATGTCAAACCTCATACGTCATAACTCATAAGTCATTTTTTTGTGCATAAGCTAGCCACAAAAAAATTGGAGGCCGTTACCATTAAAAATGTTGTCATTCACACATATAAGAACATGATTTAATAGATTAGCAAAAAAAGGAAAAAAGAAAGAAAGTACATGACAAAATTGTGATGAATCATTATGGAAGGATCACATTGATTTTCTATGTTATACATTGCAGGTTTTGAAATTGAATGACCGATTTAGAAACGATCCCAAACTTAAAAAAATGCAATTTAGCCTGAGTAGATTATTGATTACCCCACATATTTATTGAAAAAGGATAGGATTTCATTAGTAACTTGTTCAGCTTTCTCCTGCTGGATAAAATGGTGCCCATCAATGATCACCACTTCAAGGTTAGGCACGAGGCTTTTGAATTCTTCTCCCTCTACATAATCTTTGGTCCCAAATGA
>BKZX01001849.1:10011-37785 GCA_014362285.1 Fagus crenata | reverse complement strand
TACAATGAGATATATTTATTTTGTTTGTGATGAGTTTAGGAGGTAACAGTAAAAGAATGACTTCAGATAGAATAAAGTGACATAAAATAAGACGTCTGATTAACTCTAATTAATCTGTTTAGTATCTATAATTGACCTTAAAATTTTGAGATTAAGGTTTGATTGTTGTTATTCTGTGACCGATCCTAATCAATTTGTTGAGGATCCATAATCTGACCTTAAAAATTTTGAGATTAATGCTCGATTGTTTTTGTGTGATTTGAACATAAGATTGAATATCAACTTACAAGTCCATGGCACGGTAGTAGTTTAAGGCCCCAGTGAAACCTGATTTTTGGAACTTGCTAGCACAAATTTGAAGCTCTTCCTCAGTAACCCATGGAGGCAAAGAAGATGGGGTTTCAAGAAAATCTATGATTTCAACACCAGGAGGAGCCACTAGAAGATCTGGAATCAATAGAAATTTCTTCAACACTGTTAAACAGTCGTATATAGAAAATGATTTTTCTGCTCTTCCTAGCTCCTGCAATATTATAAAAGCCAACACTTTTACATATTACATGATAAACTATTGCTTAATTTTAAGTATTACTTTATAAATTGCCACTTGTTCTAAATTGATAGAAAACGCTGAATTTAATCTACATATTCAGTTACCAACAACAATTCTTGGCAATTCATACCTGAAATTGAGAAATGTAGAGTCCATCTCCGAAAGTTTTGGTCAAAAACTCAATAGGTTTGAATTCACGGGAGCGTGGCTTGTATGGGACCCCTAAGTTAACAAGTGCTTTAACTCTATCTGGTCTGAGGAGGCAAAGGTTCCATGCAACTATTGCACCCCAGTCATGCCCTACCACAAACGCCTGTTCAAGAACGCATTGCTTTTGTGCATAAATGCAAAATGGAATATTTGTAACACCAGTGAAGAAATTGAATGTAAGTAAAAAAAAATATAAAAGGGTAAAGAAAAGAAGCAGCTTTCATGTTCCCTGCACAAAATGGGGTACACTTCATGTTTTCCAAGCCTTGTTTGAGTAGAGCATATTGTTTCAGACACCACAGGTACGAGTTGGAACAATATATAAAGTTATTGTGGCCTAACAAAACTTGACCACAGTCCACACTCACAATTAATTATTTCCATGGTATCCTTTTTAAGTTTTAACTAAAGTTACTCAATTTTACTTGAAATAGAGCATCTTGATTCAATTATGTTGGAGTTAGAAGTGCTTAGAATAATAAGTGACTATGCCTAACAAAAATGGACCACACACAAACAATAAATTCTTTCCATGATATCCTTTTACGTTTTAACTACAACAAAATTTACTCAATTTTACTTGAAATTGAAATAGAGAGTATCTTGATCCAATTATCAGACACTCTCTTGTGACATAGTGACATTGGTCCCCTTCTTGTAGGGAAGAGTTGAGGTTAAATCACTTTATTTCCACTTTGAAAAAAAGAAACCTACCACAAAATTCTTACAACTTTCTTTAATGAATTCAATATGTGCGTTGAAATGCCAATTTCCAAGGACATCTTGGCAGTGTTAAGGAAGTACCTTTTCTTCTCCAAGTTGGTCCAGAAGGCCAATTAAATCCCCAACAAGATGGAAAACTGTGTACGAGGCGGGGTCTGGGGGACAATCTGAGTCACCATAGCCTCTCATGTCTGGTGCAACAACATGGTAACCATGTTCAGCCAAGTGGTTTATCTGGTAACTCCATGAGGACCATAGCTGAGGAAAGCCATGAATGAGGAGAACAAGAGGGCCTTTCCCTTTCTCTGCTATATGCATCCAAATTCCATTAGCACAAAGCCTTCTATGCTTAATGTCACTCATGGTTTCTCTTCCTCTTTCGTTTTTCCTCTAGTTGTATTTGATTCTTTTTTTTTTTTAATGAGATATTTGATTCTTTAAATTCTTAGAACATCGCTGTGGGAGACAAATTTTTCAATATTGGTGGCTTTGACTTTGTTCTCACTAGAGTTTTCTCAACCCTAGCTTCCCTTTTTCTAAGTTGAATCGGCTAGGTACCTGTCACATCAAGAACCTACTCAATATTTTAGCAAAAAGAAAAAAAGAAAAAAAAAAAGAACCTACTCAATATATTTTGTGGGCTTGGGATAATTTCCTTAAAGTAAGCTCCTGGTAGCCCAGAAAAAAAAAAAAATCTTACTAATTAAAAGTACTCATTCAATTTCTCTGAACAAAATTGTACTACTTATTGACTAGGTTGGCTTTGTTTGACTTGCTTGGCCGACCTTTTCATTTTTATTGAACGAAGGTTAAGCTGATGGAGAATAAAGTGAATTTAGTCATCAAATCAGTTTTTTTATTTAAATATACTGCATATGGATTCAAAGCGTCTCCAAAGTGAAATTTGCTTCATTATTTCTTCTACTTAGTTGCATTGAGAAAAGCATATTATTCAAATTCCAATTCTGAAACTATGATAAAGTGTGTTTAATTATCTTGATTCAAGTTGAATCCTAGATTGGCTTAGACCTCCAGATTCAACAGCAAAGAATGAGTTGTATTACCATTCATTGCAAGGGAAGTGGTCCATGTTTAGCAATACAGAATATCACCATGCAAAAGATTGCCATTATTAAATGGCACTCGTTATACCATGATCAGTTGGATAGTGGGTATACTGGTATACTATTAATAGTCTGTATCCACTATCCAACTGATGATGGTACAAAGACTACATATATAGACTATTCTGTTCAGGACCATTGGTAACAAACCTTCAGTGCCCTTAATGCAAGTCATTTAAACAGCAATCAAACAATGGCGTGTGATAGCTTTGTTGGACCTTTTTCCACAGTGTGAAATGGCCCTGAACAACATTTTTCTGCATAAGTATTAATTGACAATTATACAGAATGCACCTTTTGTCTAATAATGAGGTTCAATAGTAATTTGGGCAAAGGAAATTAGAGGTTGAGGCTCCCTTTTTTGGAAAAAGATTCACTTCACTTGACTTGATTCTGAAAGGCTGAGGTAAAGGTTTAATTTTTCATGCATTTAAATGTGTACATGATATGCTATGTTATCTAAAATCAATGATATTTCCTTACAGTGCAAAACAATGTTAAATGATGTGGTGTAATGTACACCTTTACAGGCACGAGAAGTTAAATCTTCACCGTAAAATGGATGCACTTCATTTCAAAATCAAATATAGAGAATCCATTTTATGGTTGAAATTTAGTATTTCAAGAATTAAAAAGTGTACAATCAAATTCATGAGAAAAATTAAATCTTTACAATAAAATAGATTTTTTTTTTTTTTAATCTTCATTAATTTCAAAGCAAATTGAGAATATATTTTTTCATGCATCACTTTTTATTCACTCAAAAACCCTTCTTACAAATTGCCAACAAACACATAAGTCCCAATATAAGTTCCACGCGTAGTGATAGAGACATTATACATATATCCAATATATGAGATACTTTCTCCATATGTCGAGAGGTTCTAGTAAGAACAGAGTTTGGCTACAACTCACGATGTGATAACTCATAAGACCATTCACATGTATATTTAAACAAGTCACATGACTCATTGAATAGGAGACGGAGTTTGGCTACAAATCAGTTTGTAATCAGCTTGCTACAACCCACTACATGGCAACTAATAAGATCATTAACATGTATTTTAGTCATATAATCTATTTAATGAGTCATGTGACTTTAAATAATACATGTGGATGGTCTTAAATAAGTCATGTGACTAAAAGTACATGTAGATGATCTTATTAGTTGTCACCTAGTGAATTGTAGTAAACAGACTATAAATTAGTTTATAACCAAAGTGTTCGTTGTAAATAGATGAGAAATAATACACATCACTCTCTAAAGCTGAATGGGCCTTCTGTGGACCCAAAGAATGTGAAAAAATAAAAAGAAGAAGAGAAATTGGGGCTCTTGTCTCCAAGTCCGGCCCACAGGCCCAATCTAAACCCCTAGTTGTAACACTGGACCAGCCCAAATGATAAACCCCTGATATAAATAGGCATTGTGAAGAAGCTGTGAAAACTTTCGGATTCGCAGCCAAACAGAGAGAGAGATGGGAAAGAATAAGAAAACGAAAGAGGGAAGCGAAAAGAGAGGCGAAACCGAACACTCTCCTTCCACTGTCTTCGTCTCCAACTTTCCCTACTCTTTCACCAATTCTCAGGTACTTTTATTTCCAACAAAACCAAACCAAAGCAAAAACTGAAACTGAACTTCCAAACAGTGTCTTAGTACTTCGTTTAGTGAATTTGTGTGTTTATTTATTTGTTTTTTTGGTTTATTTGATAATTCAGCTCGAAGAAACTTTCAGCGATGTTGGACCGGTCCGGCGGTGTTTCATGGTTACGCAGAAAGGTAAGCGAAATTTTTCTCTCTGATAAAATGAAATTTGAATTTTTAATAAGCAATTATTAATTTATAATGCTGAAACTCTGAAATTGAATTAGGTATTAGTGTTTGATTAATTGGCTACTTATCATTTGAATTCAATATTATTAGAATGTCGGAAATGTGAGTAATCGAAGCCGGAATAATAGGTCAATAACAAATAGGTGAGAGAAGCCTTGGTAGCTTATTATTGTTTGGATTTAGGAATAGTTTTAGTAATTTAAATTGACTAAGCTAATCTCTCTATCTCACTTTTTTGGTTTTGTTTAAATGTTTTGCAGGGTCAACTGAGCACCGGGGTTTCGGTTTCGTTCAATTGTAAGTTAACTGCGTGGTTTTTGCTCATGAAATTTCACTTTTTTTTTTTTTTTTTTTAACTGCCTTTTTAGAACTTGATAATTAGGGATTAATGAGTTTTACAACATACCCTTATCGTTTTCTTAAAAAAGTTGAACTGGACATTGTTCTTTGCAAGAGTCTTATTTATTTATTTTTTTTGTTGGGTTGATTTTTAGCTTTTTAGTACTCATTATTTGTATTGTGTTTAAGGCTTGCGGCCTTGCGCCTTTAACTTGAACACGTATTATGCATTCATTTGCAGTGCTGTTACAGAAGATGCAACCCGTGCTATCGAGCTGAAGAATGGTTCTTCTGTTGGAGGTCGGAAAATTGCAGTCAAGCATGCTATGCATCGTGCTCCACTTGAACAGCGGCGATCGAAGCAAGATCAAGGTTGATATGCATCACATTCGGGTTTAAGGCATACCATTCTCTTGTTGTATCATCTACTTAGTTCAAATACAGGCAAAACAATTAACATTATTGTCCTATATTTTTAATTCTTGATTCAGCGGTTCGGTCGGATGAGAATGCCAAGTCAAAGAGTGATAAGGATGGTAATGCTTCCGTGGCAGAGAAGCCTGCTTCAAACTTGGAGAAAACAGGTTGCCAATCTTTACTAACGAATAAATTATGTACTTGTTGTCATATCTTGTATAATTTTTTATTTTATAATATTTGTTTTCACTTAATTATGGTATTTTATTTCATCTATTATTTAAGTTTGCTATTTTATCTTCACCTTGTTGTATCATCAACTTAGTTCAAATACATGCAACAGATTAACATTATTGTCCTATTTTTAATTCTTAATTCAGTGGTTCGGTCGGATGATAATGCCAAGTCAAAGAGTGATAAGGATGGTAATGCTTCTGTGGCAGAAAAGCCTGCTTCAAACTTGGAGAAAACAGGTTGCCGATCTTTATTAACCAATAAATTATGTACTTGTTTTCATATTTTGTATAATTTTTTATTTTATAATATTTTTTTTTCACTTAATTATGGTTTTTTATTTCATTTATAATATAAGTTTGCTATTTTATCTTCACCTTGTCATTTAATCTTTAAATTTCTAATGTTTGCTTTTGAACTAAATGCAGAGAAACCCTTACTTATAAAAAAAAAACTACATGCAGAGAAACCTGTGGAAGCCAGAAAAGCAGGAACACTTTCTAATGATATGGCAAATAAAGAGGGTTGTTCGGAAAAGCAGAGGTACTTAATCTTCTTCCAGATCTTGTCTATATTTTCACTATCTCTCGTTTGAAAAACTTTGTGATATACTATGTTTGTTGTGTTATGCAGGGTTGCTAGGACTGTCATATTTGGTGGTCTTCTTAATGCTGATATGGCAGAAGATGTTCACAGACGAGCCAGGGAGATTGGCACTGTTATTAATGTAACTTATCCTTTTCCAAAAGAAGAGCTTCAACGACATGGTATGGGAATTTTTTTTCCTATTTGGTATTTATTCAGTTGGATAATCAGTTCTTTGTCAGGATTATATTTTAGGCCTGAGTTAGTGTAATTGGATTCACATTAGATTTCTTTGAATATACTGTATACAATTATACCTTTCTTGTAGGATATGCTATGCAAATGTCATTCTAATTTATTGGCTCAGCAACCCCATAATACTTAAAAAGAAGCAAGGAACTTATGAGGGCTAGAAGCTTTATCCAAGTGACAGTAACTCCATATCGTTGCGTTTGGTTGATTACAAAGTACGGCATATAAGAGGTTTAACTTGATTTGCAACTGAATCAAAATGTAGCTGGTCTTCTACTTATATAAAAAACAAATGCAGCCTTGCTTCTGTACTGCTTCTTTCTTCGGATCATCATTGAGACTGCAAAAGTTCCTTTTACTGCCTGTGTTTAGAGGCGTGTCACTGCAAAAAAAAAATCTGTTCTCTAGCTAGTGAAAGAACTTGAAATTAAATTTGCCAGCTTTGATGACTTTCTTGACTTTCAATGACAACTTGTGTACTTGCATATGTAGTAATCTAGTAATCACTGATCATGTGCATCACTGGCATATAGGTTTGCCATTTTATCGTATTTACTAACATGGTTTTTGTCATTGGCTCTGATGATTACCTATTTTCATTTGTCCAAAAGTTATTCAATTGATGTTGTTTCATCTTTCTGGTGGTGTTAATTTTATACATGCATGGTTGATTACATAGGTCTTATTTGAAAGGCCAAACATTTTTCTTCCCTGTTGAATGTTTCCAAGCAAACAGGAATCTTGTAATTGAGCATTGAATTTGTGGGTTTTAGATGTTGAATCGGTCAAGACATGTGACATTTTTCCAGGTCTTGTGCAAGATGGATGCAAAATGGATGCTTCAGCCATGCTTTATGCTAGTGTTAAATCAGCAAATGCCTCTGTTGCAATGCTGCACCAGAAAGAGATAAAAGGGGGAATTGTTTGGGCTCGTCAGCTGGGTGGGGAGGTAAAGTAGCTTACTACAATTTTGATGTTCCAAATGAAATGTTTCTCTTTCTGATAATTGATTAAAGTAATTCCATTGGTTTATATGTTAGGCTTTGATGTTATCATATTTGGCAATTTCTATTCTTGGCCATGGTTCAATAGGTGTTAGACTGTTAGTAGGATGAGTTGAGCTTGTTGTAAATTATTGAGGTATATGTTGGGGAAATAGAGGAGCTGGAAATGTATACGCTATCAAACCTTACCTCAGAAATCTTCAAATCATAAAACCAACTGAATTGGTTCATATGAGCAAGGGGGCCTTCTTGGAGGTGAAACTTTAAAGAGTTAAGGTGGTCTTATTCAAAGTGAGACTGTAGAGAAGCAAGGAGGTTTTCTCCATAGTAAAACCATCGAAAGTAGTGTATATCCTTAAATCTAATGCTCATATTTCTTGTATGCCGACTTGGATAGTGCATGTATATGCATACGTATTCTTATATATAGTACCAAACTAAAACGGGTGTGATTAATTTTTTTTCTCCTTAAGTGTGGTATGCTGAGGTTACAAAGGCACCTTGTTGATTTTCCTAGTTTTTCTACTGTGTGTATTTATTTGTATAACAATTTCATTTGGCACTACTTAGTTCTTTCTACAGATTCCTTCAATATCAATTTATAGGTCTGTGAATTTTCTGATTGAGTGACTGTGATGCTTTGCAACCATGTATAAACTGAATTGGGAAAGCAGCTAAGCACCTAGAAAATTTGTGCCATTAGTTTGGCTCACCTGGCATTTTGACCACTATGATATGTGTGTTGTGTGTGTGTGTGTTTGGGTTGTTGTAGTCAACTTGCTGGGTATTTTTCATCTAAAACATAAAATCATGAGAGCTATGGGGGTATGGGGAAGTAGTGCTTGTAGGTATACTTACAAGAAAAATCTGGGGATTGATGTTTCCCTTTGTTAGTTAATCATGGTGTCACGATTGTCATTATAATTTTTAGTTTCTCTTTTTGTTTTGTAGCATCCAATTATCTATTGAAGAGTAATTCTAAGATGTTGTCTGTTTATTGGCCAGGGTTCCAAGACTCAGAAATGGAAACTTATTATTAGAAATCTTCCTTTCAAGGTTTGATCTAATTGTATTATCAATTTCACATTTTTTTTTTTTTTCATGTTGGGAGTACCTTCTGTTTCTGAACCAATTCTCCAAACGTCAATGTAGGCCAAAGTGGATCAGATAAAACATATCTTTTCATCAGCGGGGTTTGTCTGGGATGTTTTTATTCCATGCAATCCTGATTCAGGGTAAATACCATTATTTTCCAAATTTGTCTTCATCTGTTGATGAAATATTGTTCTTTTCTCATGATATCTTTTTCTTTTGCAGATTGTCGAAAGGTTTTGCATTTATCAAATTCACATGCAAAAAAGATGCAGAAAATGTATTGTTTGTATTCATAAAGAGATTGGAGCTTTGTGGGTCTTTGATTGATATAAATTACAGTTTTTTATTCTTCTTTTTCAGGCCATTCAGAAGTTAAATGGGCAAATGTTTGGGAAAAGAACCATAGCTGTTGACTGGGCTGTCCCAAAGAAATTATATAACAGTGGTGCTACTGCCGTTATTGCTTCAGAAGATGGTAATTAAAATTCTGCTTTCTTTTAAGGAAACTCATTGGTTGTTTGTTACTTAATAGTTCCTTGTTTTTATTAAGGAAAGTTAAAATGCTTCTTTATTTTTGGGTAAATGTCTCAATATTAAAAAATAATTAATATTTTCTCTTAAGTGGAGAAATAAGAGGATAATTTTGTTGGGTGGGCATGGACTGTTGGTAGGCGTTTGGTGGGCTTCCAGTGTGATATTAGTGGGAGGTTAGTAGTCCTAGCCAAGATGAAATTGGAAGCAATTAAATAGGCATGTTTAAAAGTTTTGCTGTTATGATATTTATCTGTGTACCATAGAAGTATTCTGGATAGGGATTCACTTTTGTAGAATATTGAATTTTTTGTTCATCATATTTTGGACATATTTGTCAGCTTGTATTGTAGATCTAGTTTGGGAAATAAACTGCCCTCTTCATACTATGGTCTGTGCCCTCTTCCTCCACCATTGATAAGCAAAGTTTAGTTGGTGTTTAGATCCTTTTTGGTTTAAAACCTTCATTTATTTAGTAGTTAAATTAAAGGATGATAACTATACATCTTAATGAAGCATATGCTGTTGATTTCACAGAACAGCAAGATGGAAGAGACGGGGAAGGTGACAGTAGCAGTGAGGATTTGGAGGGTGAGGTGGAGGATGTTGGCAAAAAATCCCAGCAGACTGATGACATTGATAGTTCTTCAGATGACTTAAATACGACAGAGAAAGAAGACACCCCTGCTGAAGTTGATTTTAACGAGGAAGCAGACATTGCAAGAAAGGTTCTTAAAAACTTGATCACACCCTCTGCCAAAGGAATTCTTCCTTCTGCGGTTGATGATTCGATGCAGCCCAAGAGAAGTGAGGAACTGAATTTTGATGAAACTGTTGGTGCACCAAATAATTTAGTTGTTGAGTCTGGAAAAGTATCAGGCATTACTGAGCCTGGAAACTCCAGCAAAACCAAGGCATCAAATCTGAAACAGACAGAAGGAGAAGATGATTTGCAGAGAACAATTTTTATAAGCAATCTTCCTTTTGATATCAATAATGAAGAAGTGAAACAACGGTTTTCTGAATTTGGGGAATTACAATCCTTTGTTCCAGTCCTCCATCAAGTCACCAAGTATGCTTTTTTCTAACCTTAGCTTCACATGCTTCTGAACTTCTTGTCCTTTATTTCAGTTCTGTGTTAATCTCCATGTGCTTGTGGCAGGCGCCCAAAAGGAACTGGTTTTCTCAAGTTTAAAACAATAGATGCAGCTACTGCTGCAGTTACAGCTGCAAATGTAGAATCTGGTTTGGGAATTTTTTTAAAAGGTAGGCAATTGACAGTTTTGAAGGCATTGGATAAAAAATCTGCTCAGGATAAGGAATTGGACAAGGCCAAAAAAGAGGTTCATGACCACCGCAACCTTTACCTGGCAAAGGTTGGTTTAGTTAATTCTCTCTTCTACTCTTTATCAACCCTAAACCCTAAACCCTAAACCCTTAGTTTGCAGTAGTATATTTGTGAAGGAGGATTTATCTCCTTTGTGGGTGACTTTTTTCTCAAATTTTTAATAGGAAGGTCTTATTGTTGAGGGAACTCCAGCTGCAGAAGGGGTTTCAGCTACTGACTTGTCGAAACGCGAAATGTAAGTATTTCGTATGTAATGTAAGGTTATATTTTTTTCCCTGCTGGACTGGATCATTTAAATTAGAAATGCAAGTTGAGAGCAATTCTTCCCTACTTGTTACCGTGCATGGTTCACATGTATATCCTAATTATATATGATGTTTAGAAGATGCTTTTGTTGGTCATTGTGGCATGCATTTGTATTTTAGTTGAGCTTCTTTTAGAATTTTAAGAAAAAAAAAGGAGATGAAATTATCTGAGTTTTTTCTTTTGTATTTTCTCCTCTCATTTATATTTATATTTATATTTATTTACTTTAAAGTTTGAAAGAAAAAAAGAAAGAAGTGTATCTCTGAAGATGACCCTTGAGGACTCCTAAGAAAGTGATATTAGATTCAATCAAACTGTATGTTACCTGTAGTTTTGTATTTATGATGGCTGTCGACAAGCTTCCCAAATTCAAATGCTGAAATATTGTGCTATGTTTGTGAAATTTTTCATTCCTTCGCAATAGATTCTAAATTTGTTTTTTGTTTTTTGTTTTTTTTTGTTTGGGGGGGCACTGCAGGTTGGAGAGGAAAAAGACAACTAAGCTTCAATCTCCAAATTTTCATGTTTCAAGGACTAGACTTGTTATATACAATTTACCCAAGTCAATGACCGAAAAAGCACTTAAAAAGCTTTGCATTGATGCAGTTACCTCACGAGCTACGAAGCAAAAACCAGTATTGAAACAGGTAGGCTACATCTATAACTATTTAGAGTTGTTTAGTGTTTATATGTAACTTTGTGAATATTTTTAAGATATTTTTCCTTGTCATTTATATTGTACATGCAGATAAAGTTCATGAAGGATATTAAGAAAGGACAGGTGGTTACAAAAAACTATTCACGTGGTGTTGCTTTTGTTGAGTTTACAGAGCATCAGCATGCACTTGTGGCCCTGAGAGTTCTTAACAATAATCCCGGTAACATATTTTCATAATAAATCAATACCCTGTATTCTCCTAAGATATTATGGTTGGCGGCAAGTCACCAGAAATAGTTCTTTCATTTTTTGTGTGACCACTGCTGTAAAGGGTTTGAATGTATTGGTTTGTTTTTCAGATTGTTTAATAGAATGCTTTAATTCCGTTAGATTCTAATTTAATTTAATTCTTTGGCTGCTTGTAGAAACTTTTGGTCCAGAACATCGCCCAATTGTGGAGTTTGCTGTTGATAATGTTCAGACATTGAAGCTACGGAAAGCTAAGCTACACGCTCAGCAGCATGGTAACCATGATCAAAACGATGTGCAGCAAGGTGATGCCACTGACACACCAGATGCACATCCAGACAGAAAGATGTCCAATAAAAGGAAATCCAGAGGTGATGATAGATCAGTGAAGGATTCAGTACCCAACAAAGAGGGAAATAGCATATCCAATAGAGCTGCCACTGAAGGACGCGGATCTACAAAGAAGCAAAAAAGCAACCCAGCTAGTGGAAAGGCAAAAGAATTTTCATCTAATGAAAAACTTGAGGGCTCCAAACGGAAGTCAAGAAATCACCAAGCTGACAGGAATCCTGATAGTGGAAGATCACCCAATGGCAAAATGATAGCTGGTGATGTCCACAAATCAAAACCTTACAAGGAAGCAGATGTGCAACTGAACAAGAGGAAGCTGCGGGACCAAACAGAACAGCAGAAGGAAGAGAAAGATTTGTGGAAAAGAAAGAGGTCAAAAAAGAATAAAGACCCAGTGGGGCAAGACGTTGCAGATAAGCTTGACATGCTAATTGAGCAATATAGATCCAAGTTCTCACATCAGAGTTCTCAGAAAAGTGATGGTGAAAAGCAAGGTTCTAGACAGCTTAGAAAATGGTTCCAATCATAACTATCTATTAGCAGGTTTTGTCGAATTTCTGATAAGCTATTCTAGATAGAAATTTGATGCAATTGTGCAATTATAAATTTTGACAACTGTGGGTAACTTAAGAGTCTTGAATCCTACGATCTGTTGTATTTGTACACTAATTCTGCTCCAATTTCCTAATGGTCTTTAAAGCTGTAAAAAGAAATGGTCCCAGGGCCCAATAGATGCAAATGACACACGCTGATACTTCCAGTGGATGTCCTGCCTCGCATGTTTTAAGGACAAGTTGGAAGGGTTTGAATGCTATTTGCTAATTAGATGGTTAGTCATCTGATGTTCATGTTCCCAATCTTTTGCTTTCAATTTTCATGAAGTGGCTGTGGAAGTCATCTACTATGCAGTAATGGATAAAAGTTACCTACTTGCAATTTCCCACTTTATCTTCAGCTTCCTCTGCTAAACTAGAAGAAACATTTGAAACAAATTGAAATCTTTTTGAAAGTTGAAACTAGTTACCTGAAAGTTGTAACGACTAAGGATGGCACATGTTCCGCCTTTGACTCCAACACACCATATGATTATCCCATCATGACACTTGGTCTACGAGTCTGCGACTACATGCATGGTCATTTTAGCATAAAATGGAAACTACATCCATACCAAGGTCTATTACTCTAGTGCCTTTTGCCTAGGGGTGGCAAAATATGCCCAAATCTATTAACCCACCCAAACTCACTCACTAATTATCCATCCAAACCCATTTATTAACCCAATTAGGCTCAACTAAGTGGGTTTAATTGAGTTTTAACTGGGTTGCTTATTGGGTATTTAATAAATTTACCCAAACCCACCTGTTAATCATTTGTAGGTGTTTTTGTCATTTTTATCAGCATTTTTATCATTTTAGAAGTTTTAAAATATTTTGATCATTTACATACATAAAATAATTGGGCAAATGGATGGGTTGGGTTTTAATGAGTTAGGTTGGGTATTGGCAATACATACTTTGTTAAATGAGCCTAAATGAGTAATTCGTTTTTTAAGGATTCAACCCATTTATTACCCACTCATTTGACACCCCTACTTTTGCCCTATTCCTATCTCCACTATCCCTCTCTTGTCAGTTGATGATGAATTTTGAAATAGGAATGTGCCTTTGCCCTAGTTTTGCTTGTTTTAATGAAATCTGATTAGCCAAAATAATTTTAAAAAAGAAAATAAAAGAGAAGCACCCTGCATTTGCTTAATCATTCTAACATTATGGCAAAGGCATACAAGCATTAGTTAGATTTAAGATAGGATGGTTGGATGTTAGCTTTAACCGAAAGGGAAAACAGGCGGTGCTATTAAGTCAAATTGCATTGAAATTGAAAAGAAATGAAATGACTCCAATTTTGTGTTTTCCCTCTCTTTTTAATTCTTAGCAAATATGTATTTGGAGTACTCTAAGTCCAATAATGTCATTTTCTTAGCTGTTGAATGATGACAAAACAGCTAGTCCATTTGAAAGTAAAGGAGGGTATCTTATGTCATACGTACAAAACCATAATTTTGAGCGTGTTGGTTGAAATTCCCATTATCATTTTCCATCCTAATCAAGAATCACTCATCCACGTTGTTACCGTTTTTCATTAAAATTCTTTCAACTGCTCTTTTTACAGGAATTTATTTAGCCTTTCAAGAATGGCATCTTGCTTCATGCATGGACTTGAAATAAAACATAATTAAAACTTAGACGTTGTATCTTAAATTCAATATAATTATGTAATTGAATTTAATTATAAATTCTAAGAAATTGTATTTAAGTTTTGTTTTTAAGTTATTACTTAATCAGTAGAATAAATAGATAATAAGGGGAAAGGGTTGGGACCAGTGTACTGGACCCAATAGGATGACAACACATGACCAAAAATTGAGTTTCCATATTAGATTGGGTCTAATACCAAGTAGGTTGTAGACTTGTAGTGCCATTTTGTGACGGTTTCTTGCGTTAAAACTTTCCTCAATGATGTAATGCTTATGAACATTTTACCTTTTCTACTAAAAAAAAGAAATTTTATGTTGCAGGATATACACTTTCCACCTGATCAAAAGCTTATTAAATCTCTTTTCTTATATTTATTTATTTTTTATTTTTTTTTATAAGAAAAGCTTATTAAATCTCTTAGTCGGCACGAAATGAGCTTTTATATATCAAAAGTAATACTTCACAAATTAAAATCTTCCTATTCTAGTTCAGCAAAACAAAAAATCTTCCTATCCAAATTATGTATATATATATATATATTAGAAGATGAATAAGATCAAGTTGTCTAAGCAATCACAAGTTTTCATGAATTCTCAATTCCTCATGCCATGCGAGAAGTTCCAGTACAGTGTCACGGATATATACCGCACATATCTGATTTCCTAGGATACCTAGTTTGACACATGTAATTCACATGCATAGAATACAGTTAAGAGTAAAACAAGATGATAGTCAAGATCAAGAAGCTTGTGCCTTATGGGCATGAGCATTCACATGGGCTTGTTAAATGAGGGTCATACAAGAGGCTGTGTTTTCATAAAGGCATTCACTTTCTTTTTTCCTTTTTTTCCTTTCTAACGGAAAAGCAGTCACTGAGGCATCCTATGTTCCATCATTTTCTTTGTAATCATTTTGACTCTATTTTAAAGCTGAGTCATACCTCTCACTTACAACACAGTAAATTATTTATTTATTTTTATCGAGGTGGTTTCTTGTGGATTTTCAAAGAATTTTTGAAGTGACCCAAAAGTCTTCACCAAGAAATTTGAACCCAAAAAGCTTAAAAATAATTAAGGTTTGCGAATTACTAGACAAACCCATTAGAGTTAGTAAATTGTTGTTTTACTTCGAAATGAATGGCAAAACCATATCAAGTATCTAAACTTTTTTTTCCAGCAAAAAAAGTATCTAACTTTTTCACGAAACCTGGCACTAATATCTACCAAAACAATATCAAGGAAATTTTTTCATTCTTTCCCTTTTGGCTGAAAATGGTGGCAGAATTTGACTAGAGCTAACAACTAAAATGGTCCAGATTCTCTCTTTTTTAACTTTTGTTTTTTGGTAAGATAATGGTCCATATTCTCTTATCCTTGTTTAATATGGTCAAACTAAAAGATAGATTTTTTTTTTGTTTTCTTTTCTAATTCTAGTTTTTTTTTTTTAGCTAAATTTTTTAAATGCTAGTTGTAGCTTGGCCCATTAGCCAGCAAATATGCTTCTTAGTTCCACCTTTAGGAATACTTAAGTTACACTTTACATCATTATTTTATACATTCGATATATCTATCATATCTTTTACCATATATAGGTTTCGTGAAAAAAAGATGCCCACAACAGCTAATATTGGGACATGATTTAACTGCTCATGGATTTGGATTTAATATAATATATTAGTTTTTCAAAGTCTTTTTGTTTCTCCATTTAAGACTTCTATTTAAATTTAATTAGAATCAACCATAAAAAACAAAAATCATAATTCACTATGAAAGTAAAGGCTCACCCATAAACCGCACTAAAATGCAGTTGTGTCACACACTTTACCTTTGCAGTGTCACATTGCATAGGCACACGTATAATGCAGTGACTAAGGTTTCTCTTTTCCCTTTGGGCCTCATAGTTGTGAGTGTTACTCTTTTGAGCCAACTTTCACTGTGCATGTATATATATATATATACATATAATAATGATGTAGCCAAAGACAAATAGAGTGGTTTGCTGGCTGCTGCAGAGTAGTGACCACAAACCAAATCTCTTCTTCCTTCTCACATTTCATATTGTTAGCTCATTTCTCTGTCTCATTGTGAATGCCACCATTTTTGAGCTGATTGTCATAGTCACTGTATTCATAAGACAACAAAATGGTTCAGAGAATTTGACTCTTGTTCTGTTGCAGAATGTTGGTGACCACATAAGAAAAAAAAAAAAAAACCATCTATCCCACATTCCACATTGCTTATTTGATATCTCTCAGTCTCTGTGTGTGTGTGTCTTTGAAGAGAAAATGGAAGCTAACTCAGGTTCCAACTGGTTTTTGCTCTGTATGGTTTTGTTTCTGAGCCTTCAGCTGACACAATGCCATGTCACCTATGATAGGAAGGCACTTGTCATTAATGGGCAGAGGAGAATTCTCTTTTCTGGCTCTATACACTACCCCAGAAGTACCCCTCAGGTATTATATTAATTTCTTGTACTTTTCCAATTCCATTTTCTAAGACAATGCGGCTGACATGTGAAATTTTGCTGGACACTTCTTTTAATAAACAATGTAGATGTGGGAAAGTCTAATACAGAAAGCCAAAGATGGTGGTTTGGATGCAATAGACACCTATGTGTTTTGGAATGTTCATGAACCTTCCCCTGGCAATGTACTTTGATTTTTACTCATTTTCTTTACTTGTACTATGTTTTTCTCTGTTTACTGTTTTTTTTTTTTTTTGTTACACTTTCTGTTCAACATTAACTTATGATTTTGTTTTATATAATTTGTGGGGCTTAGTATAATTTTAAGGGCAGATATGATTTGGTTCGGTTTATCAAGACGGTCCAGAAAGCTGGGCTATACGTGCATCTTCGCATTGGACCTTATGTTTGTGCAGAGTGGAATTTTGGGTAATTTAAAAAATTTCCCTTTTTTCTTGATGATTGTTTTTGTGCTGTCAAATTTCCTTCCTCACATCTTTGTTTTTTTGGTCTTAGGGGGTTTCCTGTTTGGTTGAAGTATGTTCCAGGCATTAGCTTTAGAACAGATAATGAGCCTTTCAAGGTCTCTCTCTTGCACTCTTTGTGTGTGTGTGTGTGTGTGTTTGTGTAAATGCAAGTACAATAAGAACAAAAGGATGATTGATGGAAACTGCACATGTGAAAGCCTATTCTGTTCAGAGTATAATGGCATTTATAACTTCTAAAGTTTCTAAACTTTGTTATAAGTATCTTACATTTCTTGGTATTGCAGTTGGCAATGCAAAAGTTTACCCAGAAAATTGTTCAAATGATGAAGGATGAACATCTGTTTGAGTCTCAAGGTGGCCCCATCATCCTCTCTCAGGTATTGTTTTTGTGTTTTCCACTTTTATATTTTGCAATATAATATCTGGCATATTATGTCTTTTCCACACACAAATATTTGTGGTATCTCTTACATGTTAGCAAATTTTACCATGTCTTACAAGGCAAAATAGAGAAAAATAAATATTCAGTTGTGGTAGGAAGTAATGAACTACAATATTTGGCAACTTCATCATTTTCAGCCAATTGGTTTATTATATATCTTTTTACTTAATTTCTGTGTGCAGATTGAGAATGAATATGAGTCTGTGAGCAAGGTATTTGGAAGTGCTGGTAATGCATATATGACTTGGGCTGCAAAGATGGCTGTTGGAATGGGTACCGGGGTCCCATGGGTTATGTGCAAGGAAGATGATGCCCCAGACCCAGTGGTATTGAAAATTATACTTCTTACATGTTTTTTAGCTTCATCCACATATCTTCTCATGAACTAAAAATCATACTACTTGGTCCTTTTTTTTTTTTTTTGTTGTTGTCTTGCATTTTATTGATGTTAATATTTTGCTATAAGGATTTTAAGCATCTGACTAATTTTTATATTATTGGTACATTCTCACTAGTTTGTGTACTGGCAAAGAAGCTTTTCTTACCTGTAAATGCAATTTGTGAAATATAATGAAAGTACATGACATGCTATAAGAAATTGATGACAATCTATTTGTTAGAAAAAATGGGACAGTGCCTTTCTCTTTTTTGCTTTAGTAATGAAAGTTCAAAATCCATCTTTCTTTAAATCTTGCTGACAGATAAACACGTGCAACGGTTTTTATTGTGACTACTTCTCTCCAAACAAACCTTACAAACCCACACTATGGACTGAGGCCTGGAGTGGCTGGTAAGTTTTGCATCCACCATCACTTTCAAAGCAATGCTTTAAGATATACTAAATTAATCTACTTGTCATCTGTCTCTTTTTTAAGGTTTACAGAATTTAGCGGCCCAATTCACCAGCGACCAGTTGAAGATTTGGCATTTGCAGTTGCTCGGTTCATTCAGAAGGGAGGCTCCTTTGTCAATTATTACATGGTCAGTCACTATTAACATCTCCACTGCATTTAGCACCTGTGGTCTGTGGAGAGTAGTACCAAAAACTAGTTCAATATTACTATGGCTGATATTGTGTTACAAAGGAAGATGATTAATATTTGTGCGTTCTGAATACTTTTAATGTCAAAGCTGATCGAAATAGCTTCTCTAATGCTCTTTTAATTTCCCAGAAAACACTGAAGATGATATGTCAACTTTCATTCTATAAACTTTAAGGTCACAAAGGAAATTGTATAATTCTTAGTGTTTTTACTTTACTTCCACCTTATCTGCTAGCAAATGAATCGTTATCTTGTGCAAAAAGGCTTTCAAAATTATGTTTGCTATGACCTGATTCATTCCATTACACCTAATAAATAATGGCAATCTAAATAAGGGAAAAATTAACTTGATGTTCTTATTCATTTTTACAGTACCATGGAGGAACAAACTTTGGAAGAACTGCTGGAGGCCCTTTTATTACTACCAGCTATGACTATGATGCTCCAATTGATGAATATGGTGAGAGATTTGAGCCCACATCTTCATACCAAAGAAATCCATTCTATAAACTGTTAGATTTTATTTTAAAAAATTAAATGTTAATCAGATAATCGATTAGTCAGTTTGTCAGACTTGTAACTCACCCATGGTTTCACCTTGCTAATGTGATAGGCTTGATCAGACAGCCTAAGTATGGCCATCTGAAGGAACTCCATAAGGCTATTAAGTTATGCGAGCGAGCTTTACTTACTGCTGATCCCACTATCACATCCTTTGGAAGTTATGAAAAGGTTTGTTCTATTCTCTATACTAAGGCTATGTATATAGAGCATTTCAAGAATGACTTCCTTCTGAACTTTCTATGATAATTTTAGAATAATCTTGGAGAAATAATTCAGCTTCAATTTGTTTGTCAAAGCCATGCTATGTTACACCTTTTACCCCCTCCTTGATGAATCATTAGAAAAAGGTTGCAAACCACTGTTTTAGAGATATGCTTAAAGAATCTTAATTCACCTTAACATTCTTTTCCTGCTTCTGGTTATAGTATAGTTTCAAAATTGATGTTCTTCCTCCCTATCTCTAAGTCAGATTGACTCAGTATTTACATTATCCAGGCATATGTATTCTCTTCCAAGTCAGGAGACTGTGCAGCTTTTCTCTCAAATTACAATCCAAAGTCCTCTGCAACGGTGACTTTCAAGAACAAGCACTACAACCTGCCACCTTGGTCCATAAGCATCCTTCCTAATTGCAAAAATGAAGTCTTCAACACTGCCAAAGTAAGCAAATTGACTATTGGAACTATTGAATCATTATTCATCTTATTTGTGTGATGATTTTATTTTGTGTTTAGCACTTAACTTTAAAATATGTGATCATTATCATCATGATGAAACATGACTTGTCCAACAATCTTGATGCACATGCCTTTTGCTAACATAAATTTTCAATGCAAAGAAGTGGCTACCTGTTTTAATTTAACATAGGGAGGAAATATATCCATCAGTCTTCTAAGTTCAATCCTATTGAAGTTAATCATGCATGCTGAGATTGCAGGTTGGAGTTCAGACATCCCAAGTGCAAATGTTACCCACTAATGTTAGGTTTCTTTCATGGGATACATTTAATGAAGACATATCCTCGGCTGATGATGATTCGGCAATCACAGTCTTTGGTCTCTTGGACCAGTTGAACATCACCAGAGATGCCAGCGACTATCTTTGGTACACAACGAGGTGAAATTGAATCATCCTGATATTTCCTTTTCATCCTAATAATGTTAAATATCTGTGTTGTGATGAAAAATTTACCAGTAATAAATTATGTCTCCAGTGTTGATATTAGTCCATCAGAATCATTTCTGCATCAAGGTCAACATCCAACTCTCACTGTGCAGTCAAGTGGTCATGCTATGCATATGTTCATCAATGGGCATCTTTCAGGTACATTGAATTGTTGTTTTCAGAAAGAGTGTATAATTGGACTGCACTTTGTTATTCAGTGGGTTAAAAAAAGAAAAAAAAAAAAAAAAAAAGAAGAGGGAGAGAGAGAGAGAGAGAGAAAAAATCAACTTTTATTATATATTAACAGTTACTGAAGATTTGTGTGTGATCTAATGATAGGATCGGCCTTTGGGACTCGGAAGAAAGTAAGATTTACGTTTACAGAAAATGTTGGCCTGAAAGCTGGAAGAAACAGAATTTCACTACTCAGTATAGCTGTTGGATTGCCAGTTAATATTCTAATCCCCACTTTTATTAGACTCTGATTATTAGTATCTGGTTGCAACTCTGGAAAGATGGCATCAAGGTCAAGATGGTACCATACTACTTGGCCTACTTTGTCATAGCAGCTTATCATAAGTTAAAAAGCAATCATTTTGATCGAAGAACTTTGGGATTGTAATTTCAGCATTTTTATGACTTCCAATGCTATGTAATTTGACTTATTTAGATTCTCTGCCAACAATGATCTCCCATTCTGCGGTTGACTATATTTTGTTGTCAATTCATCCGATCTCTTTTTTGTTCTGTTGTTTTTGAAGAACAATGGTGTACGCTTTGAGTCAAGGAACACAGGAATCCTTGGACCAGTTGTCATACAAGGGCTAGACCAGGGAAAAAGGGACTTGTCCCGGCAGAAGTGGTCATACAAGGTCTAAGAATCTCACTGGAACATATTTTGATGACTTATCAATTATTTTATGAGTTTCTGACCCACAGTTGTATCTTTATACAGGTTGGGCTTCGAGGAGAGTCCATGAAGTTAGGTTCTCCAAACTCTATCTCATCAGTTGAGTGGATGCAAGGGTCCTTAGTGGCACAGAAACAACAGCCACTGACATGGTATAAGGTTGGGAACATAAGGACTCTTTGACACAATTGTTTTTGTTTCTTCTTAAAACTGTTTGATGGGGTTGAGGTCCTTGAGGATGTTCTCAAAACATATTCAAAATCTCTAAGAAGTATAAGTTAACATATCACTTGAACCTGCAGACCAATTTTGATGCACCAGGAGGAGAAGATCCCTTGGCTTTGGAAATGAGTGGCATGGGAAAGGGTCAAGTGTGGATCAATGGGAAGAGCATAGGAAGGTATTGGAATGTCTATGCTAATGGCAACTGCAGTGGATGCAGTTATTCTGGTACATTCCGACCTATAAAGTGCCAATTCGGTTGTGGCCATCCAACTCAACAATGGTACAGACTATCTCAATTGATTAAATGATTCTACATTGCTAGCTCAGTTCCAACTGATACTATATGTTTTTAGGTACCATGTTCCTCGGTCATGGTTGAAGCAAACTAAAAACCTATTGGTAGTTTTCGAGGAACTTGGTGGGGATGTATCTAGAATTGCACTTGTAAGAAGATCAGTTACAAGTATCTGTGCTGAGGCCTGTGAGTATCATCCAAGCATTGAGAATTGGGAAGTTGAGAGCGACGGCAAATCAGAAGTGCTAGACATGCCTAAGGTTAGCCTTCATTGTGAAGGCGGACTGTCCATTTCTGAAATTAAATTTGCAAGTTTTGGAACTCCATCTGGGACTTGTGGGAGTTTCCAGCATGGGACCTGTCATGCCCCAAGCACTCAGGCTATCTTAGAAAAGGTACTCATACTGCTCTTTAATTTCTTTAGTCTACATTCATTAAGTGTTAAAATTTTCAATCCTAAATTCACATGTGCTATCCTTCTTTCCAGAAATGCATAGGTCAGCAGAACTGTTTGGTGACCATATCAAACAGTAACTTTGGTTCAGACCCATGTCCAAATGTAATAAAAAAATTATCAGTGGAAGCTGTATGTGCTACTACAGATACTACAACAGCCAGGCCCAATTCAAGGGTTTGAGAAGAAGAAAAGAAATTCTAACTCCATACCGATATTGGAACAATTATATTCATTTCAGCATGCATTAGCAGCAATTGAAGTAGCAGCAATGGATTAAATGAATAAGATAATGGGAAAGTAATAGTTAGATTTATGGAATTTTATATTCATATGTATTGCAAATGTAAGTAAGGTCTAGTTAAGGTTTTTGAAGTTGTAGGCTTGTAGCCTTGTAGGTGCTTCCATACAATTGTAAGCTAACCAAGAGAGGGCAAGGAAATGAAGAATAAACAGCACAATTGGAAGTCATTAACTTTAAGAAGCTTCTCAATCACAATGCCTAAAGCACCTCACTAATTGACCCTTCATGATGTTTGTGATAGACACCCATCATGATAAAAAAGGAATTTCATTAAAGTAGCATACTGCTCTTCTTATAACCATTGATGTGGTATCCTTTCTAGTGAACCAAATTCAAATGTGAGGCTGAAATCACAGATAATACATAATGGCTTGTCCTTTTCTGTGATGCTGACAGACATTAATGGGGTCCTCATTACCTTTACGGAAGCATTACACAGAAGGTCAAGGACCAAAGAAGCAATGACTCAAGAAGGCTATTGTAGTGAGTTGAGACCGACAGAAGCGCATTCATATAAATAAGAAATAAAAACATCTATACAAGACAACAATATTTAATGTGGTTTGATTAATCACAATCCTACATCCATGGGCAATGCTAACCAAAATCCACTATTAATGATATAAATTACAATCACTCTCAATCAAACCTTACAAACCAAACCCACATATGCTCATAAACAACACTCACAACACTCACAAACCTCACAAACAAAACCTATCAGAAACACCAACCCACAATCCCAAAGCCCCAATACACCCTATAACTCTCTCACACTCACACAATAAACAAACTCACTAACTCACACACATAGGGTATCTTTCAACCCCAAAAAATCTACTAAAATTATTTTTCGAAAAAACTCACTAACACATGTTATTTTAAGAGTCTTAATATGGGAGGAACTATTGGGTCAAAACTATCAAACCATTTGCAACAATGTCTATATAAGACTTCATTACCTTTACCTTGGTGGACTAAGAATGCATTTCTTAATAAACAAGGAATACTAAGTCAAAATAGGAAATTGTGTCAATTTCTAACAGCAATGACAAGTTGCTTTACACTTTACACTTAAGAAAGCACAAGATATTGTAGAAAGGTCTATTCTTTCGGATTGAAACTAGTGGCAGAGCCACGCTACAGCCCAGCCAAGGTTTTTTTTTTTTTTTTTTCAATTAGCCCACCCTTATTTATTTATTTATTTTTCTGGCTCCGCCCCTGATTGAAACTGTTTAGAGTTTTTAGGCCAACTTCATCAAATAATTCTTAAAATTTCAACATTTCACTGTTAAATTAATGATTTAGATTTTCAACAAAGCTACGAGCAACACTTTCACAAAAGTTTCACAATAATGCTGAGGTGTTAAGTTATTAATGATAAATAATAAAATGATGTCAGTGATGGATGAAAATGAAAACTAATAAAAATCTGTTAATTCAGCATTGTTGGAAAATTGTTTTACATGTAGCACTGATCCTAGATTTTATTCTTCAATTACTTAAATATATGTCAAAATAGTATTAATCAGTCTTTCTTTAAATGCTGATGATTTTGCAAAATGTAAACCATTTATTTAAAAGCGAATGGATGGTTGAGATTTTAAAAACTCTATGGTAGAGTTAGTCTAAGAAATAAGAATTCTAGAAGATCTTAATCTAAAAGAATATACATGAAATGCTCTCTTCTACTTAATCCTATCTTTCAACACGGGCTTAAATGAAAACATAAATTCTTATCAACTTAAAATAACTTGGTAAATCTGTCACGCACCATGTTTGCATTAATTTGATGCATGCTTGCTCAAAGAAGCAACATCCTAAATTAAGTATAATGTGAATCATGCATCCCGAATTGTTGTTATCGTAACAAACGAATTCATGGACTTAGAGCCAATATTTAAATATAATGATTCTAAAATTAGCAAAAGCCACGCCTTCACGTTTCTATAATAAAATTCATGACAGTGAGCTGCTTGCTTTGTTATGTTCAGCTGCAGCTCATCTTTCTTTTCACCAATAATATTGTTATTGTGAAAAATTGGAATTGCCTTTACACTGGCCATTTCTCTTTCTCTTGTTTTTCTGAAGTAAAAATGATAGTAGTTTTATTTCAAAGAATATTATGTTACTATGCGAAGGAGATAAGATCCTATGCTTGCGACATTTAATTTAAAAATTAAAAATTAGTTTCTACCAAATCAAATCATAAAAAGAAATATTTTCAGATGATTTTAAAATAAGATCTTAGTCAGAGATTTTAATAATAATATCATTTATAACAGTGCGGTGCAAGCAATTTCTTGACCAAAAAGATAGGGGAAAAAAAATTCAACAACTCCTTGCCATGCCCTTATGGCTGGATGCTAGAGACAAAGATTAAAAAAATATTTTTTTTTTTCATAACTTATTGGTTGGTATGTTATAATTGTGGTAAACATCATTTTTACATAAATCTATTATTAATATTATTTTTATTGTATATCAAATATCAATTACAATATGGTATGTTAACCATCATTAAAAATGTTTTTTTTTTTTTTTTTTAATCCCTAAATTTATTGTATAACCTAATATCATGCCATCCTTAATGTGGGTTTAGTTTTCGAGATTCATTTCTCTTTCTGCTTACATTTAAACCATACAATGGACATGAAAAAAAAAAAAAAGTGCAGTGATTGTTTTTTTTTTTAAAAAGTACAGTGATTGTTGAATATCATTAATTAAATATATACCATGTATTATTTCCTTACAAGAAGGGATGTTAAGTTGTTGACACTTGACATCACATGATCGCAATTCAACAGAAACCTTTGAGTCTAGCTTAGGGGTTAAGAGTCAAACTTTAATTATCAAAAAAAAAAAAGTCAAACTTGAAATTCAGGTGTGCATAAAGTCAACAAAGGAACCCCACTGGTCACTGGATACTCTGACAGAAACTCACGAGAGCACGACATCGTTAGTTGTCGGAAAATCATTCCGTGTATACCTTTATTTATATGGTGTCGCACTCAAACAAACAAAATTTCTGTGTATAGCCTATGCTTCTCGCAGTTTCTCAAAGTTGGGCAATAAACGATCAAAGCCAAACTGACTTGAGCCATATTGAGTTGAGCCCAGTATTAACAATTCAGGATTTTTCATTTAATTTTATTTCAAACATGAATCGCGTTCAAACGAATCACCAAATTTGATTCGAACAAACTCAAGTTATTCATGAGGTACTTGAAACTTTGAACTTATTCAGTATTTACTATTATATTATTCATCAATATTTAGACCAAGTCAAAGATTAGCACTCCAAAACAGTCAATTAGCACTTGCACAATTGAATGTTTTGAAATCCAACAGTCAAAAAGGACAATTTTACTCGAATGTCATGAAATGAAAATTTTGCCTTTGATATTAGGTTAAAGGAGGTTGCAAAACATAGTGTCTACAAGGGAAATGGAGGAGACCAAGATGATAAGAAACACATTCCCAAGCCTGGAGATGATTTTGATTAATATTTTTCTGATTTGATGTGCAAGGCTTTTAGGGTTTATATGCTCTTGTCTTCGAGAAGCTATATTTATTCATCCATACCACATCAGAACTAATGGTTGTATATAAGGTCACACGTCTTGCTTCATTTTGGGGGATATTGAAAGACTTCGTGGGATGCAGAATAATTTTAACTTATTTCACAATTGATTGGATAATTAGCTTAAAGAATTAGATTGACTTTGGTTACATTGTCCATCGATTCTAGTAAGGTAATCAATAAATATTCTCCTAAGTTTTTGCATCATCATTACACATTGGGTAGTTGGTGTCTACTCATTTAACACTAATATGGTAGGTAAAATTCTCCGTGCTAATTTCCTCTGTGGGAGTTTTAGTCTCTCATGTATCTTGAACTTCCACAAGGTTGTTAAAAATCTTGTAACTTAATGACATTACATGCTCTATTTTATGAGAAGAATTAGAATTTAAATATCTTATCCTCCAATTCTTGTTAAAAAAAAAAAAACACTTCTGCAAGTCTTTCCAATCACTTTAATGAGAGGAGCTGTGTTAAAAAAAAAAAAAAACGATTAGGTTCGTATGTCTAATAGGTTGATTTGGTTGAGAAATTACATGTACCACTCGAGGTCCATATGATCTTATCATTAATGAAGATAATAACATAAACTTACACGAAGATAAGATTTTGGAAACCGTGCCCAAATTAAATTATATGTTCAAATTTGATTCAAACAAACTCGAAGTTATTCAGTATTTACTATTTGACTATTGATCAGTATTTAGACCACATGTCATTAGTATTTTAAAATAAAACCTTCTTGGCACTTGCAAATAGAGTCACTTGGACATTCGACCCAATGATAATCTCCCTTCCCAAAAAGCCCTACTCTTCTATGACCTCGGGATCCTCAAAATATACGTGTATGTAAGTTTATTCTAATAGTCAAAAAGACAATTTTACTCTAATGTCAAGAAATTAATATTTTGCCTTTAATATTAGGTTAAAAAAGGTTGCAAAACATAGTGTCTACAAGGGAAATGGAGGAGACCATAATCTTGATCTTCCAAGATTATGAGAAAGAAATTCACAAGCCTGTAGATGATTTTGATTAATATTTTTCCGATTTGATGTGCAAGGTTTTTAGGGTTTATATGCTCTTAGGTATTCGAGAAGCTATTTTTATTCATCCATACCACATCAGAACTAATGGCTGTATATGAGGTCACATGTCTTGCTTCATTTTGGGGGATATTGAAAGACTTTGTGGGATGCAAAATAATTTTAACTTATTTCACAATTGATTGGATAATTAGCTTAAGGAATCAGATTGACTATGGTTATATTGTCCATCGATTCTAGTAAGGTAATCAATATATATGCTCAAAGTTTTTGCATCATCATTACACATTGGGTACTTGGTGTCTACATACTGCAATTGTGAATCTTTCATTTAAAATTGATATGGTAAGTCTCGTTAAAAAAAAAAAAAAAAAACACTTCTACAAGTCTTTTCAATCACTTTAATGAGTGGACGGTGTTAAAAAAAGATTAGGTTCCTGTTTAATAGATTGATTTGGTTGAGAAATTATATGTTGGTAGAGGTCTATATGATCTTATCATTAATGAAGATAGTGACATAAACTTACACGAATATAAGATTTAGGTGAGAGTTTCACGTATTAAAGTCTCTTAAATTAGGTAATTAATATATATGATTTACATTTTATTTCTTGCATCCAATCAAATAAAAACAACCATACTATACATACACACACTATCAACATGTCAATTTATAATTGGTCTAACATTATTTTTCACTGTTATAAAAAAAAAAAAAAAAAAAAAAAAA
>BKZX01001848.1:79635-99117 GCA_014362285.1 Fagus crenata | reverse complement strand
GATTGTTAGCACTCTGCTAGTCTGCCCTATCATAGTTTCCCCTTTTAATATAAATAAATATATATTTTTTCTTTATATATGATTTCAACTATTTCATGTAATCTACTGGTACATAAATGATTACAGTGAATTCAATCATTTAACAAACAAACTATCTTCGTTTGGTATCATCTTATTTATCGAAAACTAAGACAAAAAATTCCAAAATAACTTATTTTCAAAAAAGCTAAAAAATAAATAAATAGACTAGTTTATTTGCGTATTTACTTAATATCATGCTTGGACTAATTTGAGCTTGTCATAACGTGGAAATCAAAAAAAACAACTTTCAATGTTAACAGTCAAACTATTGCACCCAATCTCAATGTCCTTTTGTCTCTATAGTTTAGATAAACTCAAAATGGCTTAATCTTGCAAATCTGTCTTTAAAGCTTGCTCTTAATTGGGTATGATTGATCTTCTCACTCTCCCGCCATCCTTAATTACTGAATCTGGTGGTCTCACAACAAGCTAATATTTGAAGACATTGACACTCCCCCCTTTGGTTCTTGGAAAAAAAATAAACAAAGCCTATTTCTTCTCATGTCTCATGGGCTTCCCTCAAATCCCAACAGGATCAACATTGATCCCCTCCTCCTATGGGTTTTGGTCTAAATTTAATTTTGATGCTGCCTCCAGAAGTAAAAGGAGTTCTTTTCATCCGTTTGTAGGGGCTCCACAGGCCAATTTTGCAATGTCTGAATTGGTTTAAATGACTCAGGCCTCAAAAGCTTCAAAACTAGGGCTCAAGTATGTTCAATTTGAGAGTGATGCAAAAGTTATATTAATGCCCACCAATGGGAGTTTGCCGCCATCATAAAAGACATGCAAGACTTTCCTTTTTTTTTGAGAAAAAAAAAATACAGATAGATTTTTAAAGGGACATTCAAGACTTGGTGGTATCAAACCCACATCTCATTGGGAAGAGGCAAGAGTACCGACTGAACTTTGAGACTCGGTGCTAAAAGCCTAAAAGGCTTTCAAGACTAGTTCCTTCTGAATTTTTAATTTGCCCATGGTCTTGTAATACTTTAGCCCACAATGTTGTCCTTAGCAGCTCCTTTTGTAAGACTTGGGGACCCCATCCCATTCCCATCTCCTCCCTTCCTCCTCATTGAGGAGCATGATTAGCCGATTCCCCCAAATCCTTTTGTTTCTCAAGAAATCTGATCATCATTCACTAAAAAATAAAAAATTAAAATAAATAGCTTTTTGGGAATCCTCTGTAAAAAAATTTAGCTTTTAACTAACAGTGCCTACACATCTTGAAACGGTTTCTTTGATCTGCGTCCTATGAACGATGGAGATTTCAAAAACAGAAATAACGTTAATGAAAGACTACATCATCTTAAAACACTGTTCCAAATAGCACATGAGAAGCTTGCAACATCATGGTCATCAAGTCAATCACCGAGTTCATATAAGGTCAATCCCATCAATGCTACAATCCACTAAACTCTGTTAATTTAGCTAGGAAGAATACACATTGTTCCTACACTGTAAACCATACAAGGGAATGGAGAGGCCAATGAACAGTATCTAACTCAGAGCACAAAACTAAATATTAAGACCTAAAGCAACCATTGTGAGCCCAAAAGAATCGCCATATCTCCCTAATGATACAAAATTAGGACTGTTATATGCACCCCCATAAAGCACGGACTATTGCAACCTTTTCTTCTTGTTGATGCCAGGATCCCCATCAAGCATCAGACAATCATCATCATCATCAACCACTTCCAATTTCTCGTGATTTTTAGTTTCATTAGTCTCAGAAAGTTTTCTTTTCTTCGCAGAAGCAACACCCCCAATCTCAACATTATTTTCAGCCTCCACTGGCACTGTTTGTGATGCATCCGATGTGCTCCCACCATTGCCAATGGACTTGTTATCATCCTTTTCAACTGGAGAAGCTTGAGTCCATCCAGAGAGAAGCATTCCATCAGGTTCCTTTTCTTCATCAAATTCCTCCCTGTCAGAAAAAATCGTACACGAAATTCATTAAGTAGCACATCAGAGAAATGAAGCGAATACTCAAGCATTTATATATAGTAAAGAAAAACCTGTGCTTGATATTGATATTGCAAGTTAGCTCTTGTTTTAGATCCTCAACTGTAAGGGCAGTCCCACTAGTAACTGGAGAAGGAAGCTCAGAAAGAACCTGAGATTCAAAGAGGAAAAAGACTACATTAACAACACAATGGCAAGTAAATACTACACACTTACAAAGGAAACATACCTTCTCAAGGTTTGCTGCATAATTTGCTACCATGTCTTCATCAAGATCATCACCAACTTCATAAAGAAGTGCTGCCCCATGCATAATAAGTGGAAAGCACATCCCAAGCTTGGCCTTAACAATCTTTTCAACAAAGTCTCGCAACTTTGCACGGTGAGTATTGATCTCGAGCGTTAGTGGCGTCTATTTTGAGTCAAATCACATGTGAGCATATTACAATTGTGAATAAAATGTAACAAAAATAAATACCATTAAATTTAGGAGAGGGTGAAGCAGAAGGGAAGATCTAACATGCCTCGGAACAAACATAGCAAGATTTGTTAGCTTCAAATGGTTCCACTGGCATCAGCAGCATCTTCCTTGTTGGATGCTCTAAACAATATGTCATCCTATATAAACATCACAATCAGATTAGAGCAAACCAGCCCCCAGTATAGATTTAAAACAAAAACAAACAAACAAACAAACCTTTACTCAATTCATGCCATAACATTAACCTCAAAAAATGGTACTCACCAACTTTGAACATGGCAAACAGGCAATAAAAATTTTGGAACAAAATATTGATTGCTGTCATTTATAAGTTGGTAACCTAATCAATTCTTCCCCAGTAGTCTTTGGGTTTCAATGTTCACTTATGATGGAATTGACACTATTCACTCAAATAAATAAAATAAGACTGCAAGTTGGACCTTGCCCTTTGCTCTAAAAACAAGCCAACCATAGCTAAATTATTCAAATGGACGACCATGTATTTACCCACAACAGAATATATACAGCATCTTCTTTTCTCTTCTTACCAGTTGAGGGTGGTCAAAAGTTAAAGCATCTTTTCTTCTTTAAGCAACCATAGATGACCGTGAACAAAGCTCCGCAATGTTCGTTAACAAATAAGGTAAAGAAGTTGCCAAATGCAAATAACTACGACTCAATAAACATGAATTAAAACAAACCAAAAACTGTAAAACCACTGCTTTCACCATCACGACGACATGAGAATACATGGCAAACCGTACTTCAAAAGGATAACACATCAAATACAAAAGAACAAAAACTGAGCACACCTATAACTGTCTGTATCATTTTGCAGCACCTTGATTGCCTCTATCACAATCAACCCAGCAATTATAGCATTTGTTGTTGCAACAGCATGGACAATATTACCAGCAATACCTTTAGCTTCAAAAAGGCTATGCAAAGGAATTCCAAAGGAAGAAGCCCTTATATTTGCAGCAGCAGTAACAAATTCCACAGCTAACTGATCATCTTTGTCAAAAGTCAGGTTTCCAATCTCCTGCTTTTCCAGCAAATTAAATAATAAATAAATAAACGGGAAAAAAAAAAAAAAAAAACCCTTCAAATCCTTCAAATGTGGGCGTTAACGGAAAAATAAACCAGATGATCAATAGCTTCATCCAAAATAGAGCAATAGTTCAAGCCAAACCTTCTCCCTTTTCATGAAAAATAATTTGAAGGCCTCCAGAAAGATTCTACTATTTTCCATAAGGCTCCATATATCCTGTGGATTCTTCATGGCCAGAGATGCCATGGCAGATACCGACGACAGATCATCTGCAGCACAGTCTTTATCCACATTTCCATTTTGTTGAGCCAGTTCATCATGCAAAACCTCCCTACTATATATAGGCTTTGGTCTATTACGGTTTTTCCATGTCTCTTCATTAGATAAAGCTGTTTCAATGTTATAACCAAACACATGATCATAGATTCTCCTTCCATACTGTTCAATGTCTTCATCTGTTCTACGTTCAAATACATCTTCTGCATGTTTTGATGAGCTAGAAGCATCAGTAGAACGCACATTTAAATCATTCTCTTGATTCTTGTCTCCAAATAACTTTGTGAAAAGCAAGTCCTTTGCCCATACAATACAGTGAACAAACTGCAAAATTTAAACAAACGTGTCATAGCCCAGGACTTATGGAGCATGAGTTTATCTTAAAAATGTTCAAAGCATCAGTCATTAACCCCTAGTTGAACACGTAATTTGTGTGAGCTGGTAGAAACCATATGACATTCTGCATTTTTTAACGGTTCAATCAGATAACAAACTGCCAGTTGCAGATAACTAAACAGCAATCACAATAACTTAGGAGCCACAAGTTAAAGCTTTTCTGTCCTTTGTAAAGGGGTGTCATTACCTCCTCCCAGATTTCCAATGTAATTTTTCATTTTTTTTTTTTTAGGGTGTTCCTCTCACAATATTGTGCTTCGTCCCTTGGATGCCTCTTTCCCTGCAGCTTGTATTACCTCAATATTTACTTCATATCTTCTATTTTTGCATTATTGGAATTACTAAAAGCCTAACCAATATCAACTATATTATTAGGGCACAGTCTAGTTAAAAGTATAAGTTATAATTCATGGCAGACCCGCCAACTAAAGGCTCCATTTTCCAATACAAACATACTGAAGCAGTAAATTAAAAACCAAACAATAACAAACCAATAAGCACGTGAAATACCTTTGATGGAGTACTGGTAATAGTGCAGACAGGATAAGTTTTGGGGGCAGGTTTTGGCTGACACTCATAGCACTCCGTTCTTCCCTTCACATGCACAGTTACCTGCTTCCTCAAATTAGTAAAAAGAAGGAAAAAGATACCATCATCAATGAAGAAGCAGCAATCTAGTACTCTACAAATTAACTGTACGTAATAATTATCCTACAATTGTTATAGAGAGCACCATCCATATCAAAATAACAGATGCCATATATATGGACAAAAGGTGCAACCTCTTTCTGGATCAAATCATCTCATCTTTGGAAAAACAAACAAGAGTTTTTATTAGCAAGGATTATAAGAATTAATAAACCTACTCTGTGCATGTGTGTATAGACATACACAGTATACAATGATCAAAGGGAGCGAAAATGGCACACACATAACATAAATGAATTCTTACAAACAATATAAGACAGTAAAATCACCTGTCCAAGGAAACCAGTAGTCCCACTTTCAACCAAAGGAACTTCAGCAGCCAAGCAAAGGCGATTCACATGTCGTCTTGCATCTAAGTTGTCAAGTCCGTTCAGAACAACATGAAATTGCTTGAAAAAGTCCACATTAAAGTCAGGATCCTTGACATTTGCATGGTATGGTGTAATGTTTATGTGAGGCCTAAATTTTAAGACAGCATCCCGAGCAACCTGGTTGAAAATTCTATGAGAAGATCATATAAAAGAAGGTGCCTGTGCAAGAAAGAGAATGCAAGATATCAGAAATAAACTAACTTTGGCCTTGGATTGCCCAACATGTGATTTTCGGAATAGAAATTGTCTGTTGAGGTTGCTGACTTCTATAGTGTCCATATCAATCTGCAAATTAGCAGTAACAAATGCATGAGAAAATTGTTATGAAAACAACAATATACCTCAGCGAATTTCCTGCTTAAAACCACATAAATTTTTAAAAGATTATCAGAAACTACAGTATCACCACAGCCACACAAATTGCAGACAGAAAGTAATTCATCGAACAAGAATGATTGATCACTAAATTATCCAGCAAGAATCAAATATCCAGTGGAGAGAGGAGAAAGGGGTATCGAATGGATAGACTTCTTTATCTTAAAATCATACAAATATAATATATATGATTTGTTTCAAATTATACCTGGTGCAACTATTGGTAATGTTATAACACCCATCAAACCAACCATGAATTATAAGTTTTTCCCATACCCATCATGCTCATCAAATATCAAGATGAATGAAAATTAAAAGCCATCTCCATCTATAAATTGTTTACTTTTTTCTTTGCTTTTTTGATAACACAGGGAACCTTTCCAAAGAAGAGCTCTTCAGACTCCCCTCTAAGCAGTAAAATATACTAGCAACTGGCCCGATCTGTCAGGACCAATTGTCGGGTAATTCAAGGCATTCACCCCCTGACAGGTAAAGGAGTTTATGGTCATGTCTAGGAGCATTTTTAAAATACACTAACTGCATAATTTTAAGGATTTGATAGTAAATGACATCCAATTGATATGAAATTTGACATGGATGATTGTTGAATTGTTAGAGTTACACTAGGTATAACTTGAACCAACCGAATACATACACCCATGTTTGCGCGCACACACAAACACATAAATAACTGTCCACACAGATATATATGGCATCTACAAATGTTAACTCGAATCTGTAGTAGCTAATGTTGCAAAAAATAGCAATAACACCCACATAACTGAAGGAATATTACAAAACTTGCACAATCGCACAAGGCAATTGCATGCCAAGGTTGACATTAGGTTCAACAAAATAAGATTTGCACTTTATAAATCACCCGAGAGGGGGGTAGCACCACCAAAATCATTGCTACCCACATCCAAGCAACACATCTTGACCACAACCACCCTAGCCATGACTATCTACCCTATGACCACCACTAGCTAATACTTCCAAGTCTCTGACCACGCCTCGTTGTAACCTTCAAAAACACCACCACCATCTTAGGCTATCAATCATGATTAATTCACTACTGCCACCTTAGGCGCATTGCTAGGAACACCACCACATCCAACAAAGTTAAGATCAATCAACACAACTACCCTTGCCACGTGCTATCGCTAAACCAATACAACGGCAAGACCATTTGAATCCGTTACTTATTACACCTTCCACGATGACCCAGTAATAGTTAACACTTTCGCATTCCATAACTATGAAACCTTCACCACCACCACCACCACCACCAACACATCCAACACTGACCAGACTAACCAGTTGGCTTCCAGCTATGACTGAGACTGCCATCATTACATATCAGTTAACAAGTGCTGGAACTATCCACAGAGCACAAGTCACATAATTCGAACAAACTCATAAACTTAAGCTTATAAATTCTTAATCATATATGATTAGCACATAATGGGAAATATTATAAAAATAAAAATAAAAAATAAAAAAAATCCTCTCTAGATTACAAGAGGAGAAGATGTACAGAGTCATTAAAAACCTAATCAATACAAAAATAATAATGTAAGATTTCTATGCAATATTAAATTAATCAAAATTTTTTTTTTTTTTTGGTAATTAATTAATCAAATTTCCCAAATCTAAAACTTAAATAAAAATTAAATTCGAATAAGAGAAACCCTAAGCAACCCACTAAACCCCTCCAAAGTAGCAAAACCCACATGAACACATAAAATTAAACCGTATAAACCCTAGAACTCACTCGCAAATAATAAACCCTAGTCAAAGTAGGAAAAACCCAAAAAAGCAAAACCCATATATTAAAAAAAAAGAGAAATACTAACAATATGAATGTCTTGGAAGCCAGAGAGAGCGAGAGTCTTGAGCAGCTCGCAGCCGATACCACCAGCACCAACCATAAGCACTTTCGCAACCTACAAAAAGTAAAACCCGAAAGTGAAATTAGAGAAGGAAGAGTGTTTGAAATTGTAAATAAAGCTTAGGGTTTATACCTTAATAGCTGCTAACTGTTTTTGGGAAGCCATTGAAGAAGTAGAGAAGAAAGAAGAGTGAGTTGGAAATAGGAAATATGAAATGAAATGTTAAAAGAGTATTATTATATATAAGATAAAAGAGAGTGATTGTGGGGAATCGAACACGGGACTTGAGAGTTGAGAGACGAAGAATCTAAAGTGGTCGTGACCGTAGGCTTCGAGGAAAGGACACAACAAACTAAGCGGAGAGGGGCGCCAAATAAACAAGTGAATGAAATCATCAATCTCTCTCCCTCTCTCTCTCTCTCTTTGAGATTTGAGAGTCTCTCAGTCTGTGAAATGGAGCATTAAATTCACTGTGGAGGTTGTGTTTGGGAGCGGCTTTTAAGTTAACTCCACTGTATAACTACAACCTCTCTTTTTTTTCTTTTTTTCTTTTTTTTTGGTGATGAGATAACTACAACCTATTATATGTCTACTAAAGCCAAACCAAAAAAAAAAACAGTGAACAAAAGTCAAGACCCCATGTGGTATAATCTCTCCATAAAACATGAAACCCACTCAGTTTTCAGTGTAATACTTAACATTATAGTATTATTTTATACTTAAATCATTAAATAGTATCATATCTAATTTTGTTTTATGTGAAAATTTAGAGTTAGTTTTTTGGGTAAACAAGTGTAGAATACTTCATTGACAAAGTAAGAAAGACAAGTCATTTTATCAGGAGTAAAACTTAGATACAGTTACTTAGATCAAATACATTAGATTTTTAGTTGAATTCAAATAAATTGAATTTAAATATTATTAGAAAAGATAAATTTATTTGTGTTTCATTAGTTAATGTAACTATGTGTTTGAATTCAATTCAGGTACTTAATATACTTGATCTAAGGAACTGTACCTAAGTTTTACCCTTTTTTCAAGACATTTTGATAATTTGCCTCCTTTGCAATTTCAAAGACCCCAAACAATAGCAAAAGCTTCAGCAATAGTAGGATCAGTAACCGAGATCCTCTTGGTCCAGCCACTTAAAAACATACCACAAGCATCCCTTGCAACAACAGCTAAAGAAGCAGAATTTAGAGTAGCTAAAGAGGTAGAATTTAGAGTTGTTTTATAATATCACAAGGGGTTTTGTTGTATAATAATAAGTGTTATACAATTAATGATTTTTGTAAAATAAAATAAAATTGTGTATTACATTCAAAATCTCATGGGGTTTTGTGTTTTAGGAGAAACCCACAAGTTTGTATATTTTTCCTAAAAAAAAATAATAAAATGCACTAAGACTCCCTAAATTTTTATGTTATTGTAGTAAGACCACTTGACTATTTTTCACCAATTTAGTACTTTAGCAAATAAACCCTTTATGTTTATTCTTTGTCTATTTTAATGTTTTCTTTTTCACCAAATTAAAAAAAAAAAAAAAAAATGCTCTAAGACCACCTAATTCATGTTGTTGTAGTAAGACTCATTCCTTTTTGTCTTTTCGTTTTCCTTTTTAATGATTTGGTGCAAAAAAGTAAACATTAAAATAGACAGAGAATTGACAAGAGTGGTCTGTTTGCTATAATACTAAGGTTTATGTAAAAAAAAAAAATAGTTAAAGGGGGTCTTACTACAACGTAAAATTCCAAGGGGGGTCTTAGTGCATTTTACTCTAAAACTAAAATAACCCATCGGTAACTCATGTAATGCATATAAAAATTCAACAAAATATGATATTTTATTTTTCGCTCTCTCTTTCATTTTTTTTTAAATGGAATTTAATAATTATGATGGGTATTAATAAGCATTAATTATAATTATGTTTGTATCTGTAACTGTCTATTCTACCATATAAAGAACATATGATGTGACAAGATTCTTATGGAGAGTGTAAATATATGAGATTTTATACGAAATTCTTATAGAATTTAAATCCAATTAAAAGTATATATATTAAAATAATGATGTGGGCAAAATATAGACTGTCAAAATTTTATGTGGTAACTCTAATTTTATATATAAGATATAGATATAGGTATATGTAAATTATAATTTTAAAAGTTTCAAATAAACTATGAAATTTAAGACCGTTACAAATTAAACTTTGTAAGTTTTAAGTGAATACAATTTTAAAAGTTTAGAATTTGATTTGAAAGCAACAAAACTGTAGAATTTAATTTGTAACAATCTTAAAAGTTTAAGGTTTAGTTGGAAACTTATGAAACTGAATGATTTTCATTTGAGAAAACCCCTAAAGTATGGAGTTTAAAATAAAATTTGCCTTGATAAAATATTATGTAAGGCAATATCACCACAAAATATTTTTTTATTATGGAGATGGGAAAATTAGGGATAGAAACAAGGTCGGATGAGACCAAATCATAAACGCTATGTCCCTATCCTATCCCTTTCTCAAGACAGGAAAAACTCACAAAAGACGGTGCGTATGGATAACATTTTGTCATCCCTATTTAAAATACTTGTAGTTGTTGTCTTTGTTTTGGTCATTGTTAGTTAAGGTGTGTGTGTTCGGATGTAGAACACTTTGCTATCTTATAGAAAATCCTTTTTGTTGACTATTGTTATTTTGTATTTGTTATGGTCCTTGTTAATTAAGAAGTGTTAGTGGAGAGAAAGATTTGAATCATGATTTTCTTTACAAATAAAACAAAGCATTACACTGAACTACAATGTTATTGGACTAAGTTTCTTTGTTTGAATAAATGCTATCTTTCATCCTTAAGAAAGAAAAAAGGGGTAAACATTTTTTTCTTAAACTAAGTAATGAAGAAGAGAGAAGTGGATAATAAAATATTAAAACGTTAACGATGATGCTATATTTCGTTTTGATTGTTCACTTTTAAGTTTTAACTGTGCCTCTTAAAAGTCATCTAGATCTCTTCCATTGGCAAGTACACGTATAATTTACAATCTTCTGACAAACTAAGGCTTCTTTCATTACTGGCCGTACATCTTTTTTTTTTTTTTTCAAAACGAATATATAATTTTATTCATCTTGGAGATCGAAGTTCTGGAATTACATATTTTTCCAAAACCCTAAACAGGTGATATGCCTAAAATACCCCCCCTTTTGCACCGGTCAATGCTTATCAAGCCACATCATTTATTCCCATGGTGATTACGACTTGCTAATTGCGCGATACCGGTAGCAACGGAATTTCCCTTTTTCCACAATTTCATTCACGCCAACAAATTTTCTTGTTATAGGAAGGTATTTTAAGAATTTTTTATAATCCATTTTTTTTTTTTTTTAGTTTTGCTCTACTAATGTAAAGAAAATTTGTTAACTTGAAAGAAATTGTAAAAGGAAATATACTCATAAATGATATAACTTATAAGGTTTAACAATCCAATTATTTTTTATTAAGCAAGTCTCATGTAATTTTTATTAAACCTCATAGTTTTAGATAAGCTTCATTTAAATTTTATAGTTTCAAAGAGTTTTAAAACGTTATATTTTTTAGGTTGTATATTTTATTTAAATCTTAAACTTTCAAAATATTTCATTTAAACTTCAATTTTTTTTTAAAAAACGTTTCATTTAAACCAATTTGTCATGTGATGTTTAACAAGAATTGACAGAATCCGGAACAGAAGATTTGAATAAAACTTTGAGGTTTGAGTAAAACATTTTAAAAGTTTAAGGTTTTAATAAGATTTACTCCAACTCTAAGATTTGAAAAGTAATTTACCCTTAATTATTTAACCCTTATCTCTGTCAATTTTCGGTAATAGTCGTGGTGCTAGTGGGATATTTTCATGTGTAAAAGTTTGAAATTGTGGTACATCGTATCATGATAAGCTTGATTTTTATTTTATGGCTTATAGACTTGAATGTGTGATCTATGCTGATATTATTATTATTGTTGTTGTTTATGAGATGCAATGTAAGAGACAACATTTTTTTATGATCTATTTTACAATTTTACAATTCATTAAGGTATTAAGTGGTAAATAGTGTAAGGTAACATCATTTCACATAATCTCATCACTGACATCAACATTATACACCAATTATAACATATATATCACCTCGATAATTATGAAAAAAGTTATGAACATTTTTATGTCACTTGTCTAAGTGGTTTGAGAGAGAGAGAGATATGTTAGAGGTGTTTGTCTCTAGGCTTGGATGCCAAAGAACTTGAGACAACCACAATGAACTTGTATTAACCTATACCCTTAGGCCTTAGCCAGGCACTTGTTAACATAACCCATTTTAGTTTATTTGGCTATATACAACTTTTTAATATTTACCTTTTTTACTATGTATAATTACATTATACTAATTTTCAATAAAACAATAAAGTGCTCTTCCAAAGCCAAACACATACTTGATATGGACCATATGGTGATGGGTGGATTAGATTATGTAGAAACATATTTGACCTTAATATACATGTATTCATCCAAAACGCACACTCGTGGTGGGTGGGAGATGTCGGTAGAAGCATCTTTGACTTTAAGGTATATACATGCCATGGAAATTCCGGTTGTGAAAGAGAAAAATCGGCAGGTAGCATTATTAGACAATTATGGAGAGTCGATGTAATAGTGAAATGAAAACAGATAAAATTGATAGCGGCACTTATAAATGAGATTTTTTATAAAATAAATTGTTAATATATTATTATTTACATAATACGATGGATACTATGCTTATATTATGAAGGCATTGATGAGAAACATAAAATGAGATTTCAAGAAGCATGGGAGCCACATATATATATATATATATATCCCCCACTTTTATCAATGTTATTTTCGGTGCAGTAGTGAGGAACGACAAAGGCATGTGTTGCAGCAGTATTTAGAGACCACTGGACTGAGTTTTTAGCTACGTTGACTAAATTTTTTGAGATAATTGATCCATTAGTGGTAGAGGCTAGCTAAAGCTGTTTTGTTGGCTATCATAAGGTAATAGTTGGGATCTCGATTTATCATTCTTTAAGGGGAAGCTCTTAAGGTCATCCTTCCATTGTAAAGTTCTACTACTGACTTTCAGTGGTCAATTAAGACTATTATTGAATTTATTGGTTAAAAAAAAAAAAATCTATTTAGAAGCTTATTATTATTCTTCGACAAAACATATTTCTTGCAAAAATTATATTTTTATTACAAACCTTACCTTTTAAAAGTATTAAACATAACTCACCTTTTTATTCACTTTCATTGGCCATTGAAAAAATATATATAATATAGTTTTAATTGCATTATAAATATAATCACCTTGAAAGCCTCATGCAGTAAGTAACGGCTTGAGGGCTTAAACCTATAATTATGGATTGTTCATTTGAAGTGGCGATGGTGACAAAAAAAAAAAACTAGAAAAAGAGTCTCAATGCTTAGAGAAAAGAAAATAATAGAAAAAAGGGTGCGATAGAGAAGAAATGATTTTTTTTTTTTTGCTAAAAGAGAAAAGAAAATAATAGAAAAAAGGGAGAGAAAGAGAAGTGATGTCACTTCAAGTCTTCATCCATTGACATGGTCAATTTTATGGCACATAAAATGTGTTATTTTTATTTTTTTTAGTGCCTTTTAAGCCTTTTTTTTTGGTAATCAAACCTTGAATGTGACCCGTGTGTAATACACTTTCACAAAATTCATTAACTAGGTGATGAAAAAGGTACCACCTGGTTTGGGATGTGTAGGTTCAAATTCGAATCCCGCAAATGGGAAGTGCCTAGGATTAAAACTCTATGAATCTCACTCTAGACCCACTAGTGCTCTCGTGGGACTGAGATAACAAATATGGCTAACCGATTCTCTCTAGACCCAACGGGTAGGGTGCTACTATAGTCACACCCAGGTAAAGAAGCTAATCTGATCACCTCCTCCTACCATTTCATTATTAAAAGAAAAAAAGTGATGAAAAAGGTAGCATTGAAACTTAGTAACAAAATGACTACATTGATACAAATGTTTTTGTTAGGACCAAAATGAGATTTGGTCAATACCATACCGAAGGCCATTTCAATTTGATCAGGGAATGAAATATTTCAGTACCCGGCAATACCGGTCTACCATTTCGAGTTTACCGCTATATATATATAAAATAAATTATTGAACATAAGTGATAAAACTTCATTCTTTCATTGATAAAACAATAAAATAAAACTTTATTATTTCTTACATGAATATAAAAGTTTAAAAGTCACTTAAAATACATTAACATAAAACTTTCTTCTAAAAAAACATAAAAATTAAATTGTTCATTACCTGAAACGCCCCCGAAATGGCCGAAACACCGTGAAAAATATTAACAGGTACGTTTCAATGGTGTTTCTTGTATTGGGTGGAGTACCAGAACGAAATATTTCGGATGTTTTGGCCAAAACGGTACGAAATTGACCACTTTATGACCCTTAAAAAAAAATAATAACAAAGAACTCTTTACCGTGTATATAATTAATAACAATTTTAAAATTGGATTTGTCCTCAATTAAAAAATTCATGGTTCTGCCCCCAGATCATATTTATATTAATGAGTTTAGCTACACAAAAAAATTCATTACTTTTTTATGGTCGAGATGATTAAGACGGATTACCCGCTGAAAAGAGAATGAAAGAAAGTAATAGATTAGACTGTCTCACCAGCAACAATATGTTATTATAAAAAGGGTAAAATTTAGGTACAATTCCTTAGGTCAAGTACATTAAGTTCTTAGTTGAATTCAAATACATTGAATTTAAATATTCTTGGAAAATATAACATTATTTGTGTTTCATTGGTTAATGCAACTATGTGATTGAATTCAATTGGGGAACCTAATGTACCTAACTTAAGGAACTGTACCTAAGTTTTACCCTTATAAAAAAATTATATTAATAAAAAGTTCATACAAAAGTGATGTTACACCAATCACAACTTATAAAGTCAATAAATTGTAAAAATAATTGTCAACAAATTTGTCATCACACTTCATATATTTTTTTAACAGAGAATGAGGATGTCTAGAGTTACTATGTTGGGTGCACATAGTTCTTTGTCTCATATATACAAGATATTATAAAGATGAATTCCTTACATATGACCCCAAGATAATGGCTAAAAGTTTTAAACTCAGGATCTCACAAATCTTATGAGCATAATTGTAAATTTCGTTCTATTCCGACTAAAACGACTAACATTTCTTGTACCGGTATGCAAACCGGAATGAGAAACCCATCATTCCACCTCGGCCCAAAATTCTTGTGCATTCGAACCCATTTCAGAAAATACCGGCTGGTATGAAAATATGCCTAATTTTTTTTTAATAAGAAATATATACATAAAGCCAATAAGTAATATTTTCTCTCTAATATTTCTTAAGCAAACAAAAATTTATCAAACAGATTGTATTTTTAATAGTTTGTATCTCAATAAAGTTTTAATCAAAGAAGGGGAGAACTTTTCTATCATTTATTATGTAATATTATTTTATAAAAGAGTTGTAATTTTGTTTATATTTTCTTATTTTATTTTATTCATTATAATTAGGTTTGATGTGGAGTATATAAAATGTAGGTAAAAGTATTGTTTTCGTTCCTAAAATTTGCATGAAATTTGTTTTTCGTTCTTGAATTTTGAAAAGTTTATTTTTTGTCCCTGAATTTTGAAAAAGATTTTTTTTTTTTTTTTTTACACATGAATTTTATCATTTTAAAAAAAGTTAAGGGACGAAATTCATGTGTGAAAATGAACTTTTTCAAAGTTCAGGAACGAAAACCGAACTTCATGCAAAATTTAGGAACGAAAACAATAGTTTAACCTAAAATATATTTTAAGTTAACAAAATAATAAATTGGATCTACCAACAAAACTTATTAATAAAAAAATACTTGTTATTATAAAATGATGTTAAAAAGTTTTAATACAAGATTTTTGATTAATATGTTATAAACTTAGATATATATTTTATATTACTAATATATATTATTAATAATCTGAATATATGTTAAAATAGACCAATATTGAAATATTCAATTTTAGTGGACAAACCAAAACTGTCCCTAAAACAGAATTAATTACGAGCCTTTAGCAACAAGTATGGCAGATCCGAAATATCCAATTCTAGTAGACAAACCGAAATTAGTACTGAAACAAAATCATTTAGAAGTCCTTAATAACAAGTATGATAGATTCGAAATATTCTATTCTAATGGACAAACAGAAACGGACACTTAAACGAAGTTAATATCAAGTCCTTGGCAACAAGTATGGCAGATTCTCACACTTCACTTTCTATTACCATCATGTGTCATTTTTGTTTTCATTTTATTTAGAAGGTACGGGATAATTCTTACTCCGATGCTCCGATACCAAAGCACACTCATTCGGACAGCCAAACGCACGGAAAAGTCGTGGGCCCCCAATAGGCACGCACCTTATTCCTCGCGTTACACAGATATCTATGTAACGTACACACCGATGACTTTTCATCTCAATCCTCATTGGTCAAACCCACTCACACCCCCAAACCCCACTAATAAAATTCACACTCACACTCTTAACCCGTCCGAGTAATACACACACAACGCTCCCTCTCTGAACCATTCCCTTCCTCAATACAGCACCAAAGAAGTAGCTATACCCATAGGGTTTCTCTCTCTCTCTCTCTCTCTCTCTCTCCACGTGATTGTGTTTTAGAGAGAGAAAGAGAGCATTCTCAGACTGTGAAGAAAATGCGAGTAAATTATTCGGTCTAATCGAACCCTCAATTTCTAAATTAAGGTACTTTCTATTTTTTGCGATTTTTCGGTTTTTTTTTTTTTTAAAGTAACACTGTTTTTTCTTTGACACAGTGTTTTCGTGAATTTTGGTGAGTCATGGAGCCAGCAGCAATTGATGTCTTGCCGAGTAATCACGCTACTCGGAGTGGTACTCTGTCTCTCTCTCTCTGCATGTTTTATTTTACTGATAAAATTGGAGCTGTTAATTTGTATTTCTTTTTTTGGCTTATCTATTTGAGTATTTGTCATGTACAATGCATGAGATTAAAGACTATAATTCTATTAGAAAATTTTTTTTTAGGGCGTGACAATTTTGTGAAATATATTGGTTGCTTCAGCATTAGAGTAATTAGAGGAAGGTGCCCATGATTAGAATTGAAATGCATGAGACCCATTTTTGGATTAAAATATAGGGTAAACTATACTGACACTCCTAAGGTATAATGAAATTAATTGACAGGCGGAGCAAGTGTCAATTATTTTGATCATTTGGGAGTGGGAAAGGGAGCAAAATGTAAATTATTTTGATCAATTTGGGATGGAGTGTTTTTCTTGAAAATCGGGTATAGCGAGTCTAATTTCACTATATCTTGGGGATGTTAGTGTAATTTATCTTAAAATATATAATGGAATTAATTTTGTGAACTATAAAATGTATATTGTATTTTTTTTTTTTTTTGAAGAAAAGAAAAAAGTGTGATTATTTTGTTGCGGATAGAGTAATATTCAACGTTGCTAATGAGCTCTAGCAAGGAATGAGTAATGACACTTCTTCCTTCCTTAATAATGGGATGGGGGTAAGATTGTGAGTTCAGGACATATAGGTTGAAAGCTTAGGAAGAATGGGATGTTTGATGTTCGGTCTTTTTATCTTGCTATTCGAGGTTAAGTTTCCGTGGAAGAGAATTTGGGGTGTTAAAGCCCCTAGATGTGTCTCGTTTCTTGTTTGGACAGCGGCATGGGGTAAGATTCTTACTTGTGATAATTTGGTGAGACGGGGGTATGCTTTGGCTGGATGGTGTTGTATGTGTAGAAGTAGTGGGGAGATGGGGGATCATCTTCTGTTACATTGTGAGATGGCTTCTAGGGTGGTGGATCTTTTATTTGGTTGGAGAAATTGGTTTGGGAAGCATTTTTCTGCAGTTTGGAATCTTCTCCCATTGTGCTTAATGTGGACATTATGGCAGGAGAGGAATAGGCGTATTTTTGAGGATTTGGAGAGATCCGGGGATTAGCTGCTTGAGTCATCCTCTGGTTTGTTGTTTGATTGCTCTAGGGTTTGGGGTTTTACCTCGGAAACGTCTCTACCTGAGTTTGTTGCCTCTTTAAGTTTTGTACAATCTTCTTTATCTGTTAATCTGTTAATCTGTAATTCTTGTTTCCCCTAAGTACATGCTTTATGCCCTTAGGGTTTTTTTTTTTTTGGTCTTTTTAATTAAATTATTTTACTTATAAAAAAGAAGAAGAAAAAGTCTCCTATGTTTCAATATTCAATGACATTTATCGAATTATCGAATTATTCATATTTTTAACAAGTAAGTTTTGGCCCTTAAGGGAGGGGGAAATATTTCATTGTTTGGATTATATATCTGTTTAGAAAAGAAGCGCTTATGGGTTTTCCTGTATCATAGTTTCCCTTCCTTACCCTTTCCTTTGATGCTTATACTTATGATTGTATGAGGTCATTGATTTTGGTTTGTTATGTTTGTACAAATGCTAGTTCCTTCATTACAACCCGTATCGAGATCAAGGTTTTACCCAATTGAATATAAAAGACGGAAGTTTTCCAGTAATGGAAAAGATAATGGTAGAATGGCCTTCTTTGCAAAAGTGCAGAATGATAGTGAACAAAAGAAACCGAAGGCCTCTCAACAAGTTATTGATTACGGCGATCCATTTGCTATCCCTGACTTGCTGGAAAGGATAGACTGTGGTAAATATGGAAGTGTTACAAAAGATATAGAAGCCCTCATTGCTCGAAAGATGCAGACGCTGAACCCATATTTTGCAATGTATCCTGCACTTTCAGATACATTCTTGGATGCAGAAAAGAACCAGAGTAAAGAAGCTTCTAAAGAAGCTACTCGTTTGCCCAATAATAATGTCATTGACTTGGAGGATGACTCTGCTGTAAATGATGTTAAAGCACTATCACGGCCTGTTGTAGTCATTGACTCAGATGAGGAAGACAATGGATGTCAGAATCATTTTGTTCCTTTCCAGGAGGTTGTCTTGCCAAAACCAGCTGGTCAATTTCTCATGAAGGAGTTTTTGGTAAGTCTACCCTGCATTTGTATTAATGGAGTTGCATGTTAAGGACACAGACATGAATATAATGAGCAAAACATGCATGACATACACGTATACAGACAATGGCAAATTACAAGCACTGGTTTCAAATTTGGACTAACCTTAGTTAAATGAAATGATTTTAAACCTTTTTTTCAATTAATTTTTTTAAAGTTTTTTTTTTTTTTTTTTTTTTTTTATTTTTTTTTTTTTAGTTTTGAATATTTTTGCTACTGAAGTTTTAAAATGAAACTATTATTATTTAAAATATAATAATTTATTTTTCTGAAAGTTGAAAAAAAAAAAAATTGGAGTAATGACGTTACAACTAAGCCTTACACTAACATGTCTGTGAACACTTTAGCACTATGAGTCCTCATGTTTCTACCAAAGCTAGAAACATAATATAAGATACTATAGGTCTATATGTCTAAGTAATGCTTCATTTGTTTTGGTGGAAAACATTTTCTGTATTTTTGATTTGGTACTGAGGAAACCGCAAGTCAACGGAAAACAAGCCCGATAGAGCCAATAACGTTTTTTGTTTTTCAAGAGCAAACAAGTTTTCCAGAACATCACATACTCAACAAACCACCACATTTACCACATCACAAAAAACTGTCAATTGTAACTTCTCTTTCTTAGCCCTCTCTCTCTCTCTCCACAGACTGACAGTTGACTGATCGCTGATCGGTGTTGACCTGCCATTCTTTTTTTTTTCCAAATGGAATTTTTTGCTCAAACCAGTCCCTTTCC